>WNWK01013188.1:0-56293 GCA_009830355.1 Cherax destructor
TTTTTGAAGTTACAAATGACCTGCTGGTCCATGGACTGGATGAGAGATGGTGTTAGGAGGCAAGAACTTCACTGTGATGAAACTGAAGTCCTCAGACAAATAGTCTGCCAAGTTATGAGAATGAGTTGGAGCATTGTCCAGTACCAGGAGGCACTTGAGTCCCAATTTCTTTTCCTGTAGGTATTTTTTCACACTGGGGCCAAACAGTCCAGTGAACCATTCCAGGAAAATTGCCTTCGTGACCCATGCCTTAGTGTTAGCCTTCCAAAACACACAAATTATTCTTGTTGACATTGTGTTTCTTGAACACACTGGGATTTTCAGAGTGATACACCAGTAAAGGCTTCACTTTGAAATCCCCACTAGCATTACTACACAACATGAGAGTTACCCTGTCTTTCATAGGCTTGTGTCCTGGCAGTGCCTCTTCCTCCTGAGTAATGAAAGTCCTCTTTGGCATTTTCTTCCAAAAGAGGCCTGTTTCATCACAATTAAACACTTGTTGGGGTTCAAATTTTTTAGTGTCTACGAACCCCTTAAATTCACTCACAAACTTTTCAGCAGCACATCTGTCTGAACTGGCTGCCTCACCATTCCTCACAACACTGTGTATGCCACTACGTTTCTTAAATCTGTCAAACCAGCCTTTGCTGGCCTTAAAATCACTCAAATCAACACTGGTTCCAGGCATTGTCTTGACAAGATCTGCGTGCAACTGCCTTGCCTTTTCACAAATTATCGCCATAGAAACACTATCACCCGCTATCTGTTTTTCGTTGATCCACACCAGCAACAACTTCTCAACCTCATCCACTGTTTGTTATCTATTTTTGGCAAACATTTTAACACCTTTTGCAACATCAGCTTCCTTGATTTCTTTTCTCTTTGCCAGGATATAGGTGATAGTAGATTTGTTTTTGTTGTACATCCTGGCAAGCTCCCCCACACGTACGCCACTCTCATATTTTTCTACTATCTCCTTCTTTAGTTCGATGGTGTTCCTCACTTTCTTAACCACAGAGGGGCCACTAGGAAGCTTCTTTGGACCCATGGTGACTTATTTCACAGTGACAATCACTGTGATGTACCCCAGGACCCACTGTGTGTACCACAGGACCCACTGTGTGTACCCCAGGACCCACTGTGTGTACCCCAGAACTTACTGTGTGTACCCCAGGACCCACTGTATGTACCCCTAATCATCAATAAACACAATAAATTTATTGTGAAATGTTTGAATGATCGCTCTGGGTAATGTTTACTCAAAGGTAAACAATGCTAGACTGGCTCACGATGCCTGAACGGCGAGGCGCGGGGCAGGCGGACAGGTCTGGTATGTGGGCCGATAATCGGAGAATGACCCATAATCGGGGAAAAATTGGGCAAAAAAAACCGATCGATTTCCGAGCAGGCCGATAATCAGACCGCCCGATTTCCGGGGTCCCACTGTACATGCTCAGAACTACTGAATGCCTCAAATGATGTAGTTGAAGTTTTAGCAGTAAAGATCGAGAATCAAAACCTGGTCATCTTGGATGCAACATCCCAACAATTCCAGGAACAGCTTCTGAAAATTGACCACTGTCTGGAAAACCTTCCAGCTCCTGCCCCCAACATCTTGCTCCTGGGGGATTTCAACCTAAGGCACCTAAAATGGAGGAATATTGCAAATAATGTGGGAACAGAGATACCACCAGAAGGCAGCTCAGATGAAAACTCGCACACCCATGAGCTTTTAAATCTCTGCACCAAATTCACCTTAAACCAACAAATAATAGAGACTACAAGATTGGAGAATACGCTGGACCTCATCTTCACTAAGAATGATGATCTGATACGAAATGTCATCATATCAAAAACAATATATACTCAGATCACAACATAATAGAGGTCCAGACATGTATGCGGGGGACCCAGACCGACAAAATGTGATCAGTCGCGAGGGAGCCTTCACCAAATTCAACTTCGATAACAAAAACATAAGGTGGGACCAAGTAAACCAAGTTCTAAATGATATAAACTGGGAAGATAGCCTAAGCATCATGGATCCTAACCTATGTCTAGAACAAATTAACTCTGTGGTACTTGAGGTTTGCTCAAGGCAAATTTCCTTAAGGAAAAGGAGAAAATGTAAACTAGAAAGACAAAGGCGCTCCCTATACAGGCGAAGGCAAAGAATAACAGAGCGGCTACAGGAGGCCAATATATCTGAAATACGTAGGGAGACACTGGTCAGAGAAATAGCAAACATCAAACTAAAACTAAAGGAATCTTACAGGAATCAAGAAACACGGGAAGAACTAAAAGCCATAAATGAAATTGAAAGAAACCCAAAGTATTTCTTTTCCTATGCCAAATCAAAGTCGAGAACAACATCCAGTATTGGGCCCCTACTTAAACGGGATGGGCCCTACACAGATGACAGCAAGGAAATGAGTGAGCTACTAAAGTCCCAGTATGACTCAGTTTTTAGCAAGCCGCTAACCAGACTGAGAGTCGAAGCCCTAAATGATTTTTTTATGAGAGTGCCACAGAACTTGGTAGACGCAAACCTATCTGACATTATCCTGACTCCAAATGACTTCGAAAAGGCGATAAATGACATGTCCATGCACTCCGCCCCAGGCCCAGACTCATGGAACTCTGTGTTCATCAAGAACTGCAAGAAGCCCCTATCACGTGCTTTTAACATCCTATGAAGAGGGAGCATGGAGACTGGGGTCGTCCCGCAGCTACTAAAAACAACAGACATAGCCCCACTCCACAAAGGGGGCAGTAAAGCAATTGCAAAGAACTACAGACCAATAGCGCTAACGTCCCATATCATAAAAATCTTTGAAAGGGTTTGAAGAAGCAAGATCGCCACTCATCTAGATACCCATCAATTACACAACCCAGGACAGCATGGGTTTAGAGCAGGTCACTCCTGTCTGTCCCAACTATTGGACCACTACGACAAGGTCCTGGATACTCTAGGAGACAAACAGAATGCAGATGTTATATACACAGACTTTGCAAAAGCCTTTGACAAGTGTGACCATGGTGTAATAGCACACAAAATGCGTGATAAAGGAGTAACAGGAAAAGTTGGTAGATGGATCTATAATTTCCTAACAAATAGAACACAAAGAGTAGTTAGTAGTCAACAGAATAAAGTCTGAGGCAGCTACAGTGAAAAGCTCTGTTCCACAAGGCACAGTACTCGCTCCCATCTTGTTCCTCATCCTCATATCTGACATAGACAGGGATATAAGCCACAGTGCCGTGTCTTCCTTTGCAGATGACACCCAAATCTGAATGACAGTGTCCACCATTGAAGACACTGCAAGACATTAACCAAATTTTTAAATGGGCTGCAGAAAACAATATGAAGTTCAATAATGAGAAATTTAAATTATACTCCGATATGAAAAACGTGAGGAAATTAAAATTTCATCGGAGTATAAAACAAATTTCAACCACACAATAGAGTGAAAAACTAATGTCAAAGACCTGGGAGTGATCATGTCAGAGGATCTCATCTTCAAGGACCATAACACTGTAGCAATCGCATCTGCTAGAAAAATAACAGGATGGATAATGAGAACCTTCAAAACCAGGGATGCCAAGCCCATGATGACACTTTTTAGGTCGCTTGTTCTATCTAGGCTGGAATATTGCTGCACACTAACTGCACCTTTCAAGGCAGGTGAAATTGCTGACCTAGAAAATGTGCAGAGAACCTTCACTCCACATATAACTGCGATAAACCACCTCAATTACTGGGAACGCTTGAAGTCCCTAAACCTGTACTTCCTAGAATGCAGGCGGGAGAGATACATTATTATATACATTTGGAAAATCTTAGAGGGATTAGTACCAAACTTGCACACGAAAATCACTCCCTACGAAAGCAAAAGACTCGGCAGACGATGCAACATCCCCCCAATGAAAAGCAGGGCACATGAAAACTACTTTATCTTGCACATATCCAAAGCAAAATACACTTATTGATATCTGTGACTCCTCTTAATTTACACAGGACTGTAAACAAAATTCTGAATACAACTATTGCTTCATAATCCTTAAGCTAGTCATAAGTTTGCCTATGACTCTCCAATATAGAAAATGTACCATGCCAACACGACACCATTTCCATTAACAGATGAACTAATTGTTAAGTTCTTAAATATTTTGAACTACCTCAATTTTGTATATCTAGTTAATCACTTCAATTACCTCACCTTAATACCAGTATAATTATTGTGTCAATATAGAGTAAAATCTAGTATAAGTCTGCCTGAAATGCCTAGGCATACCTAGGCATTCTATTGGCCTTCTTGTAATAAGTACAGTGGTACCTCTACTTACGAGCTTAATTCGTTCCAGACGGCTATTCAAGTGCCTATACCGAAGGAATTTTTTCCCATAAGAAATAATGAAAATTAGGTTAATCCATTTCAGACCCCCAAAAATACACTTACAAAAGCACCTACAAAAATACACTTACATAATTGTTCGAGTTGGGAGCTGCTCGTAAGTAGAGGTACCACTGTATTTTATAATATGCATTAATACCAAAAGTTAAGTAAACCCCACCTTGTAATATTATTAGAAATAAAGAATTTGAATTTGAATCATCACTTGCACCACAAGTCATCACTCACACCACAAAAATCTTTGCAAAAATTTACAAAATTCAAACTTCTCATTAACTGTTCTCTCTCTCAGCTTCCTGGTTTTTTTTTTTTAATACATTTTCATGATTCTTTACTCTGCCTCACCACACTCATGATTACTGAAGAAAACTGCAGGCCCTAGAATATGGTGACCATTAACATTATGTATCCTGTAAGAGGAACGCTAATAGCGGAGTAGATGAATAAGTTTCATGTACCCATACCCATGTGTCTTATTCATCCACTGGATGGTACTGTATACCATTAATACTGTGATACTAATACATACTTAAGACAAAAATATATACACCAGATAAGAAAAAGTACATCAGTTAAAAAATGATATTAATCTATTGTTACAGTCATGGCTGTGTATGCCATGATATAGTATTGTTATTCCATGTATATATATTTTGAGAGTGACTTTCAACATTAGATTAAAATAAAAATTGTTGATAACCGCAGTTATCAACAATTATCAGTGGAGAAGAATCCTTCCTCCGTAAGCCATGCATGTCTTAAGAGGAGACTAAAATGCCAGGAGCAAGGGGCTAGTAACCTCTTCTCCCGTATAAATTATTAAATGTAAAAACAAGAGAAACTTTAGTTTCTTCTTTTTTGAGGGGTCACTTTGCCTTGGTGGGAGATGGCCAGTGTTAATAATAATAATAATAATAATGAATAAGTACACTCAACATTTTTCTCTTATTTTTTATTGGTCTGTTGCTAATAATCTCGTTCATTGCTTTTTTCTACCCTTGTTTTTCCTGCTACTTTTTCTTTTATTACAGCTTTCTATTTCAATTTTCCTATTGATTCTGAGATTTCACAAATTTTAATTCATTTGCTTCACTCACTGTTTTTTTTTTGGGTGGGTCAATTCTGTTATTCTGACCATTTAAAACGTTGCCATTTCTTTCCTGTGCGCTGTCTCCTCCCTACGCCAGCTACATTTCATACATCTTGCATGATGGTCACAAATTATGATTTATTATCTGTGCATCAATAATTCCCGACCAACACAAGCTTTGTTCGCTAGTTTTCACATCCATTTATGTGTCTAGTCCTTGCAGATAGCCAGCTTCTGCTATTTACCCCCCTTATTTCCTTCTTTCTCCTACATCATGTACTGTTGTCTATATTTACTGTTAGTGGGCCAAGATGATGTTATCTGATCTTTAATTGTATTATTTTTTGTCATTGTATTATTCTGTCACTATGTTGCTAGTTGGTATTACAGTGGTCCCTCGGTTTTCGTGCATCTCCAAACTCGAACATTTATGTAAGTGTATTTTCGTAAGTGCTGTTGCAAGTGTATTTTTGGGGGTCTGAAATAGACTAACCTACGTGACATTATTTCTTAAGGAAGTAAATTCGTTCGGTAATGGCACTTGAGCAGCATTCTGGAACGAATTTTCGGCGAAAACCGAGGGACCACTGTACATATGTTTACTTCCAGGTATCATTGTGTATTAGATGGTAGGTTACAGTATTTCTTCATTTTTTATTGTAGAAGCAATAAGGTGTGGAGCAAGGAATACAACAAAGTGTGGAGCAAGATGTACAAGGTGTAGAATAAAGAACAAAGTATATAAGGTGCACAACAAAGTGTACAACAGGTGTGGAGCAAGGTGTACAAACAGGGTGTGAATTAAGGTATGATAAAGTTTGTCACCAAGGAAAGAATTAATGATGTGGCTGATGTCGGAACCCAAGACGGTCTTCAACAGGTTAAGCTGGAACTTAGGATGTTTGACCCTGAAATATGCACTCAGTGGCCACTTTATTAGGTACACCTGTTCACCTGCTCGCTGATGCAAATATCCAAACAATCAATCATATGGCAGCACCTCAATGCCTAAAAGCATGCAGACATGGTCAAGAGGTTCAGTTATTGTTCAGACCAAATATCAGAATGGGGGATGAAATATGATTTAAGTGACTGGATGGTTTGAGTATCCGAAACTGCTGATCTGGGATTTTCATGCACAACAGTCTCTAAGAGTTTCCAGAGAATGGTGTGAAACACATTAAACATTCAGTGAGTGGCAGTTCTGTGGGTGAAAATACTTTGATAATGAGAGGTCAGAAGAGAATGGCCAGACTGGTTCCAGCTGACAGAAAGGTGACAGTACCTCAAATAACCACGCATTACAACAGTGGTATGTAGAAGAGCATTTCAGAACACACAACATGTTGAACCTTGAAGTGGATGGGCTACAGCCTCAAAAGACCACATTGTGTTCCAGTCCTGTCAGCTAAGAACAGAAAATAGAGGCTACAGTGAGTACAGGCTCACCAAAACTGGTCAGTTGAAGATTAGAAAAATGTTGACTGGTCTGATGAATTGTAATTTCTGCTGTGACATGCAGATGGTTGGATCAGAATTTGTCATGAACTTTTGGGATGTGGTAGAATAAGACATTTGCTGCATGAATGTGCAACTGACAAATCTGCAGCAACAACCTAGTGCTTTCATGTCAACATGGACCAGGATCTCTAAGGAATATTTCCAGCACTTTGGTGAATGCATGCCACAAAGAATTCAGCTGTTCTGGGGAAAAGGGGAGGCCCTACCTAGTGCTAGAAGGGTGTGCCTAAAGAAGCTACCACTGAGTGTATATACCTTTGAAATATATGGCTATGTAATGTTCCCCTGTAATCTCATTCTGGAAATAATATTTCTTTTATTTTTTTAAGTCTTCTATTAATGACAAGTTTTGTAAACTTCTTACAAATTTTCTTCAAAATCAGTAAAAGCCATTAGCCACGATTAGTTACAAAATCAGGGAATGTCAACATACGTGTTGATGGCAAGCAGAAACAGGAAATGAGGGGCCATTAGTTTGAAGAGTGGATGCGATGGAGAGAGGTTTCGATGTGTGCAGATGACCACTCCTTCCATCAGAAGATGTGTGTAGCCCAAGTGAGTGAGAGCTTGATGGTGCTGGGCTTCTGTGTTGTTGTAGAACATCTTGGCAACCAACCATGTGTTTGGTGGGTCATTCGGTGTATATACCTTGATAAAGAACAAATCAGTTAAGCTACTGGTGAAAGTACTACAGCACCTTTAAATGAAATTGGATTTGTAAATTAGCAATACATATTCAATATCATGGTTACAAAAAGTTCTAGATATTTTATAATGTAAAATAAAGGATATTTCTCCCACACTTTTGACACTAGATATCATTAAGATGCATTTTTTATTTAATATTGCAGCGAGGAAAGTAATACATACTGGATTATCATGTCCTCTTGCTTGTTTAAGTTGTATAGCGATGGGCAGAATCTTGTCTTCTGTGTTGAGGTAGAAGAGAGCCAGGGGAGAGGCCAGCTGGAAAAGTTCAATGTAAATTCTTTAATAATTTTTTGTTAGCTTCAATAATTTGTGAAACTGTCAAACGAATTACTAACAGTGTAAGAAAAAAGAACAAATACAGTGGACGGTTACGGAAACTTCAAATTTGTACTAGTAACTAGTGAGAAACATTCGAATGAAAATATTCGTCCTGATAAGTAAGTTTCGATTAACGTTCCATAAAGTCTGATGAAAACCGAATTGTACGAAAACTGAAGCAATATTTCCTATAAGAAATAATGTAAATCCAATTAATCCGTTCCATACACCCAAAAATATTAACAAAAATATATTTTATAGAGAATAACTATAGTTTTACAAACAGAAAACAATGAGAAATAAATATAAATGACTAATTAAATGGATAAATGAACATTTAACATCACTTTTACCTTTATTGAAGACTCTTGTTGGTGTATGGAAGACGGCAAGGAGGGGAGAGGGAGGAGGAGAGGTTATTGTTCGGAAGGGGAATCCCCCTCCATAAGGACTTCAGGTATCAAGGCCCTATCTGGGGTTACTTCCCTTCTTTGTCTTTTACTGGCACTAGGACCAACTTGAGAGTCACTGGACCCCTGTCCAGTGACTCTGGACAGAGATATTTCTCCACAAAACTTTGCAACTCATTCCACTTTGCACACATGTCCTTAATCACTGAAGAAGGCACATTCTCCCCTCCCTCTTCCTCCTCCTCTGAAGCAATTTCCTCACCTGCAGTCTATTGCTGTTCCAGTTGAAGGTCTTGCAGCTCTTCAGTGGTTAGCTCTTCCCTGTGGTCGTCCTCCACATCCTGGCCACTCACATCCAACCCCATGGACTTGCTCAAAGACACAATAGATTCCACAATAGGCATAGAGTCATCAGGGTCAGCTCAAACCCTTCAAAATCCTTCTCGAGGACACATTCTGGCCACAGTTATTGCTCACATTAATGCTCACTCAATGAGAAACAAAGCCAGACTGAGTCAGAATGAGTGGGATGCTTTGTGTGGGCGTGGGTAGGTGGACGCGTTTGGTATGGCAGACCACTGACAACTCAATGAAAACCGAGTGGATGTATGAAAACTAGGACAAAATTTTGACGAAAAAAGTTATCGAAAACCGAATTTGACGAAAACCAGGGCAAACGAAAACCGAGGTTTCACTGTATTTGAACCTCATAATATTTGAACTTCATAATATTTCAGTTTAGGTAAAATCTATGGTAAGAGAACAATCTTTTTAATTAAAATCATAGATAATCTTCAAGTTCAATAGAGACAACATGCAGACATTGAGAGATGCACGAATCATTAACATACTTCACGATCATCCTTGCAGTTCAAACCATCAACTATTTTTAGGTCACAGATAAAAATCTTGTTTTTCTCAAGAGCTTCAGCCAGAGACATATCTCCAAGCAGTCCTCTCACAGTGTCCTCCGTTACATCAAAACTGTACATGAAGGAAAAGATAGATGAAGAAACATGCTTTGTGAAGAGCATTTACCAGAATTAACACTGCCTAATTAGTCAAAGATTGATTTACACTGGTGGCATTAGTATATAATGTGACTGAACAGTGCTTACTGATTCAAAATACATGGTACATATATCCTGTACCAATACGACAGGTGCCTGACTGGCCAGGCACCTCAGGCATTGCCAGGTACCCAGCCAAAATGCAGTACCCCTGGAATTCTATAGTATCTAACATTGATACTGACATTTATTACCTTAGATAATAATTATACAGAATGTATTTAGGATACTCATGAGAGTGACATTATCATAGGATACTACTAGGTAGTGAACCTTTGTTTATTACATATGATGTTAAACCTAGCTCAGTAACCCAGCAGATACTTAACCAGCTATGGGTCATCATTAAACCAGTGTACAGAGACACTTGTTATATTTCCTGATGAATAAAACACACCTACATTAGTAAATAAGGTGAAAGGTCACTTATAATAGTAAGTATGGTGAAAATAATGTATAAATACGTAATGTGAACTACAAACTAACATTACACTTTCTATTGCCCTAAACAGTTCATTTCTTACTTTTCAGGGATTTCTTTGCACAAGGAAATAACATTGGGATTGACACCTTGCAGCCTCTGAAGCCCAAACCACCAGTCCTCCTTCCATACATCAATGCACTGAAATATAAATACAGTATATTAGTTATTTAAATATCATATAGACTCCACATGACTAAGACACACCTGTGCAAAATGAGGATCTTTTATGAAGGAAAAACTTGTTCACTTGGAGTCTTGTCAGTCAAATTGAATTGACCAAGCTGCCAGTGAGCTAAGTTTTGTCTTAGTAAAACAATCCTGATGGTGCATGTGTCTTAATTACGTACTCGTCAGTATTAGGTACCATCTTTGACCTATCTGACTAAAGACTGTAAAATATACATGCTTTCCCAACAATAGTTTCAGAAGAAGTGCAATATGGAGCAAGTTGCATTAGGCAATGTTGCAGTCAAGCCCAGACACTCTGTCGAAAAACAGTTACGTACCTTCAAAAATATCGATGCAGTCAACATCATTATAATAATAATATCTTTATTTACTACAAGTACATGTACAAGGTATACAGGCCTAGCTAATATCAATGACATACTACTATGTATATAGAAAGCCGCTTGTTATGCAGAGCATTTCTGGCAAATTAGGTCAGGATGCAACCTACACCAGTCGACTAACTCCCAGGTACCCATTTAACTGATGGGTGAACAAAGACAACCGGTGTAAAGAAACACGCCCAATGTTTCTACCCTTGCTGGGAATCGAACTCAGGCCCTCGTCATGTGAAGCGAGAGCTTTAGCCACCAGGCCATGGGGCACTTTTATACACTTTCTTTTAGAAATAAAATATTATTAATGTTGTTGTGGCAAATGCTACTCTTATTATTGGAGATTATAATGCAAAACACAAAAGCATTGGAAACTCACAGTTTGGTAATCGTATGGTAACCAAGTGTTGTCACTTTTAAATAGTCATGATAATGTGCAAATTGTAGGTGACCTTGAACTCACACATATCTATGGAGGCATACTTGATCTGTGCCTTGGCTTCAACATTACTTCTGCCAGCTGTGAGTCTTCCATTGTAACAGATATATCATCAGACCATTTCCCAAGGCTAACCTCACTAAATATTCATAATACTATCCTTCCTGGTGGAATACATATTCAAACGGAAACGTTTTAATGTTTCCCCTGATCAGCATGATGACTTTGTTGCACATGTGACTGGCTGGTATAATTCCTATGAGTGTTCTTCTGTTGAGACCTTTAACAATGACCTTGTGAGCAGTATCCAGAACTACTTAGAGCCGCTTCTGAAACCTCCTGGAACTCTAAACCCAACCAATATCCATAATAATCATACCTCCCATAAAAACCATACTTATTGCAATGATCCTAAACTTCGAACACTGAAACGTACTGCTCGCAGACTAGGCCTAGCCTATAGAAAACATCGTACTCCTGGAATGCTGAAGCTCTTTCAAACTGCCCTTGCTGTTGCCAGAGAGCGTATGACAGAGCTGCGACAAACTGACTGGGAAAAATTTGTCAATGGTCTCAATGCTCACACCCCACTTAGCTGGGCATGGAGGGACATAAATAGAATTAAGGGTAACAGAACTGGTCAGATTGCACACCCTCATCCCTTACACAGGGCGAATGTCACTGCTTGGGCTGCTACATCTAGCTATGACAATCTTCCCAATACCACACAGGCGAAATTAAATGACATTCATTTCACTAACTTTGAACTTGATGCAGCACTAAGGGCAACTCCACGTCGCCTGGTGAAGATGGTATTACAACATACTCAGATTGCTGTGTCGAGTACCAGGTAATTCTTTACTTGAATTATATAACATGAGCTATGTAACTGGGGAGCTCCCTAAATCTTGGACCAACAGCCTCATCATTCCAATTCCTAAGCCCATCAACAAAATGCATTTCGCCCAATATCTCTTACTAGTTTGGGCCTAGTTCCTAGGCCTTTTGTGTATCCATATGCTCTTGCGCTACCGTCCACAGGATGGATATGGGGTGCACAATAAACTAGCCACTTCGGTGGCAAAATCTAAAATCTAATCTTATTAGTTGCTTGTGCAAAACATTCGAGAGGATGATTCTTAATCGTCTCATGTACAGAATCAAACAATTTTTGTCCCCCCGGTTGCATGGTTTCATGCATGGAAGGAGTGTGCATCATTGCATGGCCACCTTTCTCATCCTGCACACTGACAGCTGATACACTACCTTCCTTGACCTTAAATCTGCTTTTGATGTAGCCAACCGACATGTAATCATTAGTGAACTTATTAATATTGGTAGAATTACCAACGGCTTTGTCAAGCCGTTGTCTTGACAAAGCTCCTGGAGAGCGAAACGTTGCCACAATAAAATGTCACATTAGTTGCATTTGTGTCCTTTTACTTAACATTAGTGAACTTCCCAGAATGGATGTTGGAGGATGGCTTCTCGTTGGATAGAAGGCTACCTGTCCAACAGAAAGTCTTCTGTGTTGTTCCAGGAGCATAGAAGTATAACTAAAGACTTTGAATTAGGAACCCCACAGGGAGGTGTGCTCAGTCCCACTCTATTCAATATTCTAATTAATGCCTTACTTAATGCTATGCCTAGCCAGCCCCATCATTATATGATTAGTTTTGCTGATAGTAATAGTAATAGTTTATTTGGACATGATACAAAGAATTAGATTGGGTTATGAGATTACACGAGGTGTACATGCCAAAAGGCCCTAATATGCAGGGCATTTTGGGCAGACTTAAAATTAACTTAAAACTAAATGGTAAGAATTTTTGTAAATAGTTTACAATATGAGTATAGTTGAGTATTTAAGCTATGAAATAATGATTCACACCACCGGATTCTCCAACACCTAAAACACCCTTAACCATGTACTAGCCTCGTGTCAGGACCTGGGGTTGATAATCTCTACTGATAAAACAAAGATACTCAATAGGCGTCCTCCTCGGCAGAGAGGCACAGTTCGCCAGATCCATGATGGGTCTCTTCTAGAATATGTAAACAGATACAGGTATCTAGGCTTTGAGGTTCCACTACTTGGACCTGTTGTAACGAGACTTTGTCGTCAATACAAATAAAGGCTGAGAGCACTTAGAGTTGTGGCAGGGTTTCACCCCAGGTATGGTGCTAATGTTAAAATTGTGAAAATGATGTATCTTGCTTATATTAGATCATTAGTTGATTATGCTGCCCCACTACTTGCTCTTGTGTCTGATTGGAAGCTTGGAGGGCTGGAAAAACTGCAGAACGAAGCAATGAGGATCATTTTAGGATGCCCTCATACTGCCAAAATTTTAAATATATGCAGAAAGAACTTGATATTCCAAACATCAGAGATCGTGTTACTGAAAGAAATATCCTAATTGGGGTTAATATGCTCAGGCAAGCCCATTCAAACCCCTGCACAGAAGCCCTCCAAACTTTCCTCAGCACTGGTGAACATCCTTCCAGATGGATCGAAAAAACTGGAACCGACCTCCGCATGAATCAGATACATGATCTATGTCAAGTAAGGCAAGAGCAGCACTTCTCCACTCCATGGAATATTACCCCATTCCAAACTACCATCCCTCCATTTCCCCCCAAACTACTTCTCAAATCACAACCAAAGCTTCGCCTTGAAGCCAAACATGATGCCTTAAGCTGTATTGATAACTTAGTCACACAGCACACTCTCACACATTATTTACGTTGATGGTTGTGTTCACCAATCCACTGGTGCAGCTGGTAGTGCTGCTGTTGTCATGCAGAGTGATGGCTCTCTTAAAGAAATTGGAGCATGCATCAATAACTGGGCCTCTACCCTTCAGACAGGACTGTTTGCCATACTCTTTTCACTCAAGTGCATCCATGTATCTAAGGCTGACACTTTAATTTTAACTGATTCTCTGTCATCTATAAATGCTCTCAACTCATTAAGTATAACTTGTAGCATGCTTGTGTCAGAAGCCAGACACAGGTATGGTAGGATTGTGGATAGTAGAGTCAGAGTGCACATACTGTGGATTCCATCTCACATTGGTCTTCAGATGCATGATAGAACTGATAAATTGGCTAAGTTTTATGCTTTCAAAGAGGGGGTAGATTATAATCTTGGCTTGTTAGTTAGCAGTTTGAGAACAATAATACGAAAAGAACTTCAACTGAATTTTATTGACTTAAGACTAAGGGAGATTGACACTAGCCAGTCCATCTATCATCATTCTATCATGCAGACGAAATGTAAACTTTGCGACAAAATTAATGAATTCAGAGACAAATCACTCAGCAATGTTCAAGATATGTCAAAGTATTTTATCCACAGTGGTACATTACAGACCATTCTGGAAAAATACCCTGACTTTGCTCCCTGTAAATAAAGCATTACCACGTGTGTGTGTGTGTATTTGTGTGTGTGTGTATTTGTGTGTGTGTGTGTATTTGTGTGTGTGTATTTGTGTGTGTGTATTTGTGTGTGTGTGTGTATTTGTGTGTGTGTGTGTATTTGTGTGTGTGTGTATGCCTGTGTATGTATGTGTGTGTGTACTCACCTAGTTGTGGTTGCAGGGGTCAAGTCATAGCTCCTAGCCCCGCCTCTTCACTGGCCGCTACTGGGTCACTCTCCCTTCGCCATGAGCCTTATCATACCTCTTCTTGAAGCTATGAATGGATCCTGCCTCCACTACATCACTTCCCAAGCTATTCCACTTCCTGATCACTCTGTGACTGAATAAATACTTCCTAACATCCCTGTGATTCATCTGAGTCTTCAACTTCCAACTGTGACCCCTTGTTGCTGTGTCACATCTCTGGAACATTCTGTCTCTGTCCACCTTGTCAATTCCTCTCAGTATTTTATATGTCGTTATCATGTCCTCCCTATCTCTCCTGTCCTCCAGTGTCGTCAGGTCGATTTCCCTTAACCTCTCCTCGTAGGACATACCCCTTAGCTCCAGGACTAGTCTTGTTGCAAACCTTTGCACTTTCTCTAGCTTTTTTACGTGCTTGGCTAGGTGTGGGTTCCAAACTGGTGCTGCCTACTCCAATATGGGCCTAACGTACACAGTGTACAGGGTACTGAACGATTCTTTATTAAGATGTCGGAATGCTGTTCTTAGGTTTGCTAGGCGCCTGTATGCTGCAGCAGTTATTTGGTTAATGTGCGTCTCATGAGATGTGTCTGGTGTTATACTCACCCCAAGATCTTTTTCCTTGATTGAGGTTTGTAGTCTCTGGCCCCCTAGACTGTACTCCGTCTGCGGTCTTATTTGCCCTTCCCCAATCTTCATGACTTTGCACTTGGTGGGGTTGAACTCCAGGAGCCAATTGCTGGACCAGGCTTGCAGCCTGTCCAGATCCCTTTGTAGTTCTGCCTGGTCCTCGTCCGATTAATGTGTGTGTGTGTGTGTGTACTCACCTAGTTGTACTCACCTAGTTGTAGTTGCAGGGGTCGAGTCATAGCTCCTGGCCCTGCCTCTTCACTGGCCGCTACTGGGTCTCTCTCCCTTCGCCATGAGCCTTATCATACCTCTCCTTAAAGCTATAAATGGATCCTGCCTCCACTACATCGCTTCCCAAGCTATTCCACTTCCTGACTACTCTGTGATTGAAGAAATACTTCCTAACATCCCTGTGATTTATCTGAGTCTTTAACTTCCAGCTGTGCCCCCTTGTCGCTGTGTCCCATCTCTGGAACATTCTGTCTCTGTCCACCTTGTCAATTCCTCTCAGTATTTTATATGTCGTTATCATGTCCCCCCTTACTCTCTTGTCCTCCAATGTCGTCAGGTCGATTTCCCTTAACCTCTCCTCATAGGACATACCCCTTAGCTCCGGGACTAGTCGTGCTGCAAACCTTTGCACTTTCTCTAGTTTCTTTATGTGCTTGGCTAGGTGTGGGTTCCAAACTGGTGCTGCGTACTCCAGTATGGGCCTAACGTACACAGTGTACAGGGTTCTGAACGATTCCTTATTAAGATGTCGAAATGCTGTTCATAGGTTTGCTAGGCGCCCGTATGCTGCAGCAGTTATTTGGTTGATGTGCGCCTCAGGAGATGTGCCTGGTGTTATACTGACCCCAAGATCTTTTTCCTTGGGTGAGGATTGTAGTCTCTGGCCCCCTAGACTGTACTCCGTCTGCGGTCTTCTTTGCCCTTCCCCAATCTTCATGACTTTGCACTTGGTGGGGTTAAACTCCAGGAGCCAATTCCTGGACCAGTCCTGCAGCCTGTCCAGATACCTTTGTAGTTCTGCCTGGTCCTCGTCCGATTGAATGCTTCTCATCAACTTCACATCATCTGCGAACAGGGACACTTCGGAGGTTATTCCTTCCGTCATGTCATTCACAAATACCAGAAACAGCACCGGTCCTAGGACTGACCCCTGTGGAAACCCACTCGTCACAGGCGCCCACTCTGACACCTCGCCACGAACCATGACTCACTGCTGTCTTCCTGACAGGTATTCCCTGATCCATTGGAGTGCCTTCCCTGTTATCCCTACCTGGTCCTCCAGCTTTTGCACTAATCTCTTGTGTGGAACCGTGTGAAACGCCTTCTTACAGGCCAAGAAAATGCAATCCACCCACCCCGTGTGTGTGTGTGTGTGACCCAACAATTAATATTTGCGCTGATAAATCATTACAGTTGTGACCGGGTGTGGACTAGTTAATTGCTCATTACTTTATAATTTGTTCATGATTGTAACCATGTATAAACGTAAGTAAGTAAATTTACTTACTTACATGATTCATTACCTTTGAAACTTGTGAGTTCATTACCTTTGTACCTTGTTCAGCTATCAAAACTTTGGGGCCCAGTCTCTGGACCCATTATGTACCTCTGTAATCTGTAAATATCTTTGTAACTTGTCATGATTGTGACCAGATCTACCTGAGTTCATTACTTTTGTAACTTGTCATGATTGTGACCAGATCTACCTGAGTTCATTACCTTTGTAACTTGTCATGATTGTGACCAGATCTACCTGAGTTCATTACCTTTGTAACTTGATCAGCTATCAAAACTTTGGGGTCCAGTCCCTGCTGGACCCATTATGTACCTCTCTAATCTTTTGACTACCCCCCACAGGATGGGTATGGGGTGTATAATAAAAATATTAAACTTAACTAACTGTGGCAAATGGGTTGGCATGGAAACTTTACCTTTGGTTCTCCTAGACTCTGCTTGAACACTTTCTTCAGGTCGTCCAGGGTGCTCCACTTGTTTGTTGTCCACTCAATTAACTTGGTCTTCGCCAGAAGGTTCATTTTCTCAGTGGCAAACGTCCACTGAAATTCAAGACTCCTTTTTAGTTATTTAGATATTATTTGTTCATCATAACGTGAGTGTTTAACATTAATGCTTATCGATGGGATTTTTTTTATATCCTTACTGAGTTTGCAGATTTTGTTTTGTGGATCAAGATTCACTGTACCAATGTTTAATGGAGAAAACGAGGTAAGGTTATGTGCAGCAAGTACTTACATAATATTCGTCTGAGAATTTTTCATCATTCGGCAAGTTTTCAATCTGAAAAATAAAATATGCAATTAAAATCATGCAGAAGTTGCTAAGCTATTGTAAGAAACATTAATATGAAGAAAAATATATACTGCTAATATTTCGTTGACTATTGTTTTGTATTTGTGGAAAACAATTATAATTTTTCTGTAATTTGTGTATAAGAATTGAAATTGTGTAGGTGTGTATCTTCTAAATTACCTCTAAATTACAATAGTTTTCACTTAACTCCTTACAGAATATAAGAAAATAATAGAGAATATTAGTTCTCATGTCACACATCTTTTAAAAATCACTGAAGATACAGTTAGTTTGATATCTTTATTATGCACCCATACCATCCTGTGGGCGGTAGTCAAAGATTACAGAGGACATAATGGTCCAGGACTGACCCCAAAGTAGATAGCTGAGCAGTTACAAGGTAATGAACTAACAAGCTACAAAGGTAATGAACTTACATGTTTCATTACCTTTGTAACTTGTGAGTTCATTACCTTTGTAGCTTGTTAGTTCATTACCTTTGTAACTTGCTCAGCTATCATAACTTTGGGGTCCAGTCCCTGGACCCATTATGTACCTCTGTAATCTTTTGACTACCGCCCACAGGATGGGTATGGGGTGCATAATAAAGATATCAAACTAACTGTATCTTCAGTGATTTTTAAAAGATGTGTGACATGAGAACTAATATTCTCTATTATTTTCTTATATTCTGTAAGGAGTTAAGTGAAAACTATTGTAATTTAGAGGAAATTAATATTTCAATAATGAAAATGTAGTACACACCTGGAAGTGGTAGTAAATTAATTGAAAAGATGTATAGGTAGACAAAAACGTTGAGGAGAGTAAGGAAAATGGCGGAGTAATACAGATAGGACCGGGAATTTGTGGAGAATTAATCTCATGTAATCTAAGTCGATAGAAATAGTATCGGTAAATACAGTGTCCTGTATAATAAGTGAATTTAACGTGTATCTGGAAGGGTTCACATATAAAGTGAAACTATCAAAATAAGGATGATATGAATGAAAACCGTGAGCTGTTGCTGGAGAATCTACATTGTCACCACATATATCATTAAATCTGTAATGTATACATCCCATTGTGACTTAAATCTCACTGCAGGTAATGTAACTATTTATTGGCCAATGTTAGTCGTCTAATAGGGAGGCGTTAGGATATACCATCAGGATCATAATTTTGTAAGATATATTTCCTTTTTTTGTAACAAACTATGTAACTTATGTTTTAATTAATGTAACTGTGTTATGTATACAATAAGATACTAACAAATTATATAAAATTTGTTAAGTCCAATTTGTAAACTCTACAACCAAATTTAATACAGTGTTACTGGCTTGAAATATATGTTGTTTAATGAATTTAAGAACTATATGTTCAAATAATTTAAGGTCCAGATGTGAGTTTGGGGAGTTGAGGAGGGGCAGTGTTGTGATCCACTGTTGTTCAAGTCCTGCCTGTCTCAGAAGTACAATTATAGCAGCAAGTGTATTCTGTTTAGATGTGCCAGAGTTCTTCCCAGTTATGTGTGTGAAATGTTAATTCAGGATAGTACCTGTGAAATTCACCCACATAATTTCTCAAAAGTATTTATTAATGGTATATACTGCACAGGATATATACACTGAGAAGTGTATTTCTCCGAGTGTATTTACTTGTCTGGTGGTGAAAAAGTTACGTGACCCTGCATTCAATAGGCTTTAATATCTGTAAAGGGATGATCTATGGGACTACTACTTCCTGTGTTTCTCAACTGCCCACTACGATTTATCAGTAACAATCAGAACTTGCATCTCTCAAGAGATGATAAATCTAATGTGCTTGTCAGGTAAGATGAACCATTTTATTGAAGGGAAATTACTACTACACCGTATCTTTATGGATTAATCAAGACTCATAAACCAGGGAGCCCAGTTCGTCCTATTACAAGTTCAGTAGGCTCGGCTGCATACAACCTATCCAAATGGTTAGTTAAACTCCTGACTCCCATGGTCAGAAGGATTTCGGATGCGTATATTAAAAATAATGTTGACCTTAGAGAGAGGCTCCAGAACTTAAATGTTTTACATGACTTTAGTGAGTTTTGTCACAATATTGTTTACCAGTCCCCGGTCTCGCTTTACTTACGTATCTTGAAGAACTAGAAAACTTATCCATGCCCTACCTACCCCACGAATATAATTATTGAACTTATTAAACTTTGTGTCATGGACTACAAGTTTGTATTTGAAGGTAAATACTATGCCCAAAAACAAGGCATGGCCATGGGAAATTCCCCAAGTCCCTTACTTAGTAATCTGTGTATGGAATTATATGAGACTAGACTCCTTAAAGATATCCTTGTGATGGGAGACACTCAGGGGTTCCTAGAATATCTCGAAACACACAATTGCAGGTGATTGCAACTATCACACATATAGGTTATTACAACTTCCATACATAACACATGAGTCACCCAGGCTAACCCAGGAAAGTCTGGGGAGTGGCTTGTAGCCACTGGGGTCCTAGTGACGGGTGATAGTCAGGCTTCCTAGAATATCTAGGACCACAAGTGAATAGTTACAACACTAAGGATGTGTAAACAAGTCTCTATGTTGAGTAGGGTAGGTTAATATAATAGGAAATTTTGAATATCCGTAATATTTGTGATAAAGAATAATTGGAATATTTAGAATATCAAGGAATGTTCAAGATATTCAGTGACAGAATATTTAGGAGTTATGTAGGCAGTATTTAGAAATTGTGTTGTGAATCTTCTGAACATTATCTAGAACTTTCCTTAACGTACGGTAGTTGAATCTGATAATGAGTACATTTGACTTTTATTAACACAAAGGTTTACATAAAATTTGTGAGTTTTTGTGTGTATTAACCACTTAAGCAACGGAATCTCATATGATGGAGATGAGATGCATTTTGGGCTGATATTATTTTTCCATATTTTTCTGTAACTTCCTTTCTATAAACATCGGAGGTCCCCTCCATCTACCCCACTTGGGGGGGGGGAGACAGGCGCCTGGCTGGCTTTCACAGGTGAGAAAGCCCAGCGTCAACACGCTACCTTTCCTCTAGGAAAACTTGCCCTCAGTCTTCCTACTGCAGCTCTTGCAAAATTGCATAGCTGCTGATGAAGCACAGAAAAGTGTACAAGATCTTGAGCATAAGATTTTATCCCCACAGCTTGTTTTGCATTATGTATATATATATATATATATATATATATATATATATATATATATATATATATATATATATATATATATATATATATATATATATATATATATGTCGTGCCGATTAGGTAAAACTTGGGATTTTGGCTTAAATAGCAACGCTCACCTTGCCATATAAGACAAGTGAAAATTTGTGTATGCAATAATTTCGCCAAAATCATTCTGAACATAACGAAAAAAATATATTTCATTGTGTTTGTTTATTATTAAATTAATGTTAACGTATCTAAAATATATTTAGTTGGGTTAGGCTAAATTAAATTACGCTTGTTGTAATAAGGTTAGGTAGGTTTTAAAAGTTTCTCTTGGTACAAAATTATAAATTCTTACATTAACATAAATGAACAAAATATATCTTTAAACGTATAAGAGAAAATTTTAGAAAGGACTTAATTTTAGATGAGTTCTTGCAAATTGACCAGTTTTACCTAATCGGCACGACATATATATATATATATATATATGTATAATATGGTACAAAAGATTTAAGAGATACATTGTTGATATAAAGATGGCATATTCAGTATACGAGGTGTGAGAGATACATGTCTAGTACATATTGTTACATGTTTGTCACTGATTATAATCGAAATCTCATCCAGCTCTTCCGAGCTGGGGCGCGTCCAGAATACAGCATGCATTACCCTCTGAACAGCAGCGCTGAGTCGCTGGAACAGAAAACTAGCTGCCCTGGGATCCCTAGTTACCCTGTTGAGTCTTTGCCCAGCTCCTTGAGGTTTGGCTCCTTGGCTAGTGCAGTGTTGTGTATATATATATATATATATATATATATATATATATATATATATTATATATATATATAATATATATATATATATTATATATACTTATTTATTTTATGTATACACTGCATCCATGTAGCCCAACCTTCCCATTAAAAGGCATTACTATTATTAGGTGATGGATTGAAACACTCGTAGTAACGCTACCTGTGAGTGATGGTTGTATTAAATAAAGAACTGAACAAGAGGAGAGGAGCTGGCACTGTGCCTGCCTGCACACCCCCCATCACTGGCCTATTCTGGCACCTCCACTCTGTTTATGAATCATCCGGTGTGTATGGAGCAGGTTATTATTAAAGGTGTTGGCGAGAAAGCATGTAAGCTACAAATTAAAATGATTTCCAGTACAGAGGTTGTGGAATTTTTTTTATAATTTTCCTAAATTCAGCATGTGTAAATATGAATAATATAATAATTGTGCATTAAAATGTGATGCTGATTTGACCCTTCGAGAAATTTGGTGTGAAGGAGGGTGTGCAGCAGTTGCAGAGTGATACAGGGGGAAGGGGTAGGAGGACGCCATTGTGAATTTAATGTGTATGCTGGTTGTTACAATCGTCTAGTAATCAGGCATCATCGAGGTGAAATTGATGTATATTGGTCTCAGTCCGTAATTTAAAAATTGCTGACACGTTCCCCGCTGAAGAATTGGGATAAATAGTGTGGAAAACCCTTAAAATTCGGCAACAAGGATGGAAAAATAGAGGACTCCGATTCTTCCCACACCGTAGCTAAGTGACGCTTACCCCATAATGTACAGTAGTTTTGCGTTGGCCATCGTAAATTCTAGCTGTTAGGGTGTGTTCCACAAATAATAATTGTGATCCAGTAATTAAATGGAGAGAGCTCAGGTTAAATTTTCCTTTTTGTATTTATATAATATGCATATTTTAGTAAAATTCTGTATACTCAAGAGACTCCCCTCTCCTTTCAAGTCACAAACCATCATACAGTCCACTCAATATCTTGTAATTTACCAATATTATTGGTATTAATTTTTATATTGTAATATTTGATAGGCCCAACTTTCTTTGTGGGTGGGAAAGAGTGTGTGTGGGTCTCGGAGAGGCGTGGTGCAGCCTAGTGTCTCTAAAATCCCACCTAGCTCTGAGGTACAACTAACATTGGTAAGCACAATAAATTGTTGCTTAGTTATCCCCCCTCCTCAAATTATGTGGATGAAATATTTCAGGAATGTACCTGTGAACCTCATCCCTATAATTTCCCACAGAGGTTACAAGTATCACATTCTCAAATAATTTATGAATTTCCTTTTATTTTGTTTTTAACGTGGGCAGGCGGAGTCACCTT
This sequence comes from Cherax destructor, assembly GCA_009830355.1. Taxonomy (NCBI): domain Eukaryota; kingdom Metazoa; phylum Arthropoda; class Malacostraca; order Decapoda; family Parastacidae; genus Cherax; species Cherax destructor. The sequence continues at coordinate 22,950 of WNWK01013188.1, forward strand.
AATTTTGGCTACCTGGGGGGAGCACCGGGGGTCAGTGTCCCCAAGGCTCGTTCTATGACCAGGCCTCAAAGGAAACATTTCAGATCGCGAGTAAATATACCTTACCATACATATGATGAGTTTCGAGAGTACTTCCGGAGCCCGGCCATGGGCCAGGCTCGACCAACATTAAATAACAATAAAATACATTCCTCCTCCTCTACCACCACCTACACCAACCACCACCACCACCTACACCAACCACCACCACCACTACCACCACCTACACCAACCACCACCACCACTACCACCACCTACACCAACCACCACCACCACTACCACCACCTACACCAACCACCACCACCACTACCACCACCTACACCAACCACCACCACCACTACTTACACCAACCACCACCACCACTACCACCACCTACACCAACCACCACCACCTACACCAACCACCACCACCACCACCTACACCAACCACCACCACCACTACCACCACCTACATTAACCACCACCACCACTACCACCACCACTACCACCATCTACACCAACCACCACCACCACTACCACCACCTACACCAACCATCACCACCACTACCACCACCTACACCAACCACCACCACCACTACCACCACCTACACCAACCACCACTACCACCACCTACATTAACCACCACCACCACTACCACCACCTACACCAACCACCACCACCACTACCTACACCAACCACAACCACCACTACCACCACCTACACCAACCACCACCACCACTACCACCACCTACACCAACCACCACTACCACCACCTACACCCACCACCACCACTACCACCACCTACACCAACCACCACCACCACTACCACCACCTACATTAACCACCACCACCACTACCACCACCTACACCAACCACCACCACCACTACCACCACCTACACCAACCACCACCCACCCACCACCTACAACCACCACCACCACTACCACCACTACCCACCACCACCACCACTACCACCACCTACACCAACCACCACCACCACTACCACCACCTACACCAACCACCACCACCACTACCACCACCTACACCAACCACCACTACTACGAACCACAAATATTGAAATAAAACAAACGCATTTTTTAGTTTTTCTTTATTATTTTTTTAATTAGATACTACAATACCTACTGTAAAAAATATTTTTTCTGCAAATGACCTTTTGTCGCAGCTTCCTCGCCCATCCTCACAAAATCACACTGCTAAAGATTTTGCAGACATTTATGCATTTCTGATTAAGCTCAGATACAAGTCATCACCCCTTATTGTTCCCCATTAAGTGCTTAGTAGCTCAGTAGTGAGACCATTTGACCAACTACCGAAACGTCCAGGGTTCGAATCTCAGGCGAGCGAAACATCGGTCAGTTTCTATTCACCCATAGCCTATATCAGATCGTTAATTGATGATGCTGCGCCCATGTATTGTTTTATAGATTCCATCACATAATGAATTACTCTTTTGAGATCAAGTTGATAAGTTGGCCAAAGAAAGTATCCTCAAGGAAAATGTAGAATATAACTTTGGTGTATCTGTGTCTAGAATTAGGAATAATATCAGGAGAGAAGTAAATAATGAAAGTGAATATCATAGGAATGCAGAGTAGATCCATAAAATCGCTATAATAACATGAAAATAGGAAAGTATGTCTACGGAGTAACTTGCAATGTGAACAGACAGACTGATGTTGTAGTAGCCAGGCCTAGGCTTGGTTTCAAATACTTCTGGCAGTTTAGCAGACACACAGTTGATTATCAAATTAAATGCAAAGTATTTGCTTAGTCTTATGATCACTTTCTTGAGCTCTATGTGCGTAACTGTCCACGTATTGAGGAATATAGAGACAGTATATAATCTATGTAATATGTCAAGGTATTTTATTAATGAAAATAAGATACTAGACATATTAAGTAAATATTCTAAATTTACTTTCAATAGATAAGACAGTTGTAGATATATATCCAGATGCTTTCCTGTTAACCTATTTGGGGCTTAGTTCCTAGGCTTTTTTTTTAATATCCATATGTTCTTGCGCTACCCTCTACAAGATGGATATGGGGTTTACAATAAACTAGCCATTTCGGAGGTAAAATCTGAATCTATTATTAAATATAGGTACAAAGTGACCTCTGTAATCGCGGGAGTTATGTTACAGGAAATGAAGCCATTCATGAAACAAGCTCAAAAATACTTCTGAAGACTGAAGCAGGTCTGATGAAGTATGAATGTGTGGGTGAGGCATGCCAGTAATGTACGGCTACCGTCTCCCTCACCAAGGTGTTGACACCATCACACACCGCTGTAGAGAGAGGTAGTTAGGCGTCTGGGTGTGTGGTGAAACACGTACTAACATCCTTAGGTACGCTGATTCCTGTTGCTCAACACCTGGATAATTTCAACAGGTACTGGATATTTCTTACAGTGACCAGTATTTTTTCCTACTAGGATATGGCTTTCTAGAAAGGCTGAATTATGTTATCCCTCCACTGTCATTTGCTGAATGCGATCCACAGCAATAACACACAGCTACTTTTACTGATAGATGGGTGGCGGCAGTAAGGGTGCAAAGAAGCTTGCCTAGGATGAAACATTTCCAGAATAAAGATGCTCAAATGTTGTACAAATGTCTCATTTATCAAATTGTCGGTTTTTTTTTTTAAAACCATTTGCACTAGCTTGCCGCCTATGTTTCTGTGTGCCAGGACTCGAACCCGGGATCTTGTGATTTAAAGTCGAATGCTCTCAGCAGTCACTGAGCTACGCGGCATCCCATGAGGTAAAGCAGCGAAGATGGACTAACCGGGAAGTTGTTAATAAAGATGTTTTAGATTTTGTAGCTGAAGCGGCTAATTTAATGTGCAAGAGAGAGTGGGAGGAGTGGTGGGGCTCCTGGGTGTGTTGAGAGATGGAGGATTGACAGGTGATGTGTTGAGAGAGGGATGGAGGGTTGATAGAAGGGTGTGTTGTGGCAGAGGAGGGAGGAAAGTGGGCTGGCAGGTATATTTGTGGATGGGCAGGTAGGAAGGCGGACAAGCGACTGGCTAGGAAGGTGGGCGTCTGATCAGGTGGGCGTCTGATCAGGTGGGCTAGCAGGCAGGTGGGTAGGCAAGAAGGCAGTGACAGGTTTCTGGCCAGACGAGAGGATAAGCGGGTATGTAGGAAGGTAGGCAGGTGCGCATCTGTTGAGGGAGGCAGGAAGGTGTGGCGCTGGCCAGATATGAAAACTGGCGGGCATATGGTCGGATTGGCAGGCGTGCGGTCATGTGGATGGGAGGGCGTGTGCTCGGGTGAGCTGGTGTGTGTTCGGGCGGGCTAGCATGTGCTCGGCCAGGCTAGCGTATGCTCGGGCGGGCTAGCGTATGCTCGGGTGGGCTAGGGTATGCTCGCGCGGGCTAGCGTATGCTCGGGCGGGCTAGTGTATGCCCGCGCTGGCTAGCGTATGCTCGGGCGGGCTAGCGTATGCTCTGGTGGGCTAGGGTATGCTCGGGCGGGCAAGCATATGCTTGGGTGAGCTAGTGCGGTATATGCTCAGGCGAGCTAACGTGTGGTCAGGCCCCTAGAGTGTTGTGGGCGGGAAGTGGTGTAAGTCGGCAAGAACGAAACGTTTGAAGCTCCTATAACTGCTGATACCTAGTTGCCCATCTGAAGTCTCAGCTCGGGCTGACACATTCCAACACTATGTTCGTACCTAGACCCATTCTGTATGGCGGAATATGACAGGGAAACCGAGCTAGCTTTGTCCCCACTATGTAACCATCATATAGAATAAGGTAGAAGCACAACACTGATGTATGTAGCCATCATATAGAATAGGGTAGGACACCACTGATGTATGCAATTTTGCTTAAAAAACGCAAAAAAAAAATCCTCCCTCTCTTCTTAGTTCCATATCTTCATCCCTCCCTGCATACATCAACTCGTACCTCCCTCCCACCCCCTCCATCATTCCCTTCCTACCTTTCTTCTTCCTCCTCCCTTGTTACCTCTCTGGCAATCAGGGACTTATCCTAATTCCCTGGGGATTAGAAACCTGCTTAAGTTGAGGGATGGGTTGGCTATGGACACACTAGTAAATGTAAGATAAGATAATTATTAATCTCAAAGATAATTTAGCAGGAAAGCCTTTATCAACTATTTCACTCACAGTGGGATGTCTTAATCTCCACTTTAGGGAAAACGTCGTCTAATATAAAATTTTGCTTGCTAAAAATGTCTTAAAAATTTCAATTCGTTATTCTTAACAGTCTACATAGCAAGAATTTTTACCTCGCTTGAGATTTTATGCTATTTAAATATAGTTCAAAGAACCTAAATGAAATTTAGTAACGATAAGAGTAAAGAACAAGGAAAGTGGTAGTGTGTTTGGCTCACAGCTGAAGTGATTTGGGTCGATCGATTCCCAGTGGAGGACCTAAATATGACCCCTATTCTGGGTTACAAACTTAAATCCTGCAAACTCTTAACTTGTTGCTTACATTTTAAAACATCGCTCTGGGTAAATCTTGTGCACTTGCAGATTCGTTCTGCACTTACTTCCTGATTCCCTATACACTTATCACAATTTTTCAATTGTTGGGCTCTCCCTTAGTCTATTTATGGGAATTTTAGACAGACCTGCACTCATTGTAAGTCAGCACACAAAACGTATTTAAGAGTATGTGTATTACGAGTTGCAGAATAGTCATATATATATATATATATATATATATATATATATATATATATATATATATATATATATGTCGTGCCGATTAGGTAAAACTTGCGATTTTGGCTTAAATAGCAACGCTCACCTTGCCATATAAGACAAGCGAAAATTTGTGTATGCAATAATTTCGCAAAAATCATTCTGAACATAACGAAAAAAATATATTTCATTGTGTTTGTTTATTATTAAATTAATGTTAACGTATCTAAAATATATTTAGTTGGGTTAGGCTAAATTAAATTGCGCTTGTTGTAATAAGGTTAGGTAGGTTTTCAAAGTTTCTCTTGGTACAAAATTATAAATTCTTACATTAACATAAATGAAAAAAATATATCTTTAAACGTATAAGAGAAAATTTTAGAAAGGACTTAATTTTAGATGAGTTCTTGCTAATTGACCAGTTTTACCTAATCGGCACGACATATATATATATAAATATATATATATATATATATAATAATATATATAATATATATATAGGAGGTACCACCTCTGGAACTGTCCTGGGGACCCTCATCCTCAGAGAAAAGAATATATATATATATATATATATATATATATATATATATTATATATTTCCTACCTTATTACAGTCTGGTAAGTGCCCACTCTGAGGTTTTCGTTAGGTATAAATTTATTAAAAAGTGACGCTTTCTTATGCAATGATGGTGGTTTTGATAGAAAAAACGGTTTCTTAGTATGGGCTGGTTTATCCATACTTCTGTTGGCATATATCTAAAGCAGCCTGAACTACGGATTATAACTCATAAAGCAGCTTGAACTACGGATTATAACTCATAAAGCAGCTTGAACTACGGATTAGAACTCATAAAGCAGCTTGAACTACGGATTAGAACTCATAAAGCAGCCTGAACTACGGATTAGAACTCATAAAGCAGCCTGAACTACGGATTAGAACTCATAAAGCAGCCTGAACTACGGATTAGAACTCATAAAGCAGCCTGAACTACGGATTAGAACTCATAAAGTAGCCTAAACTACGGATTAGAACTCATAAAGTAGCCTGAACTACGGATTAGAACTCATAAAGCAGCCTAAACTACGGATTAGAACTCATAAAGCAGCCTAAACTACGGATTAGAACTCATAAAGCAGCCTAAACTACGGATTATAACTCATAAAGCAGCCTAAACTACGGATTATAACTCATAAAGCAGCCTGAACTACGGATTAGAACTCATAAAGCAGCCTGAACTACGGATTAGAACTCATAAAGCAGCCTAAACTACGGATTAGAACTCATAAAGCAGCCTAAACTACGGATTAGAACTCATAAAGTAGCCTAAACTACGGATTAGAACTCATAAAGTAGCCTAAACTACGGATTAGAACTCATAAAGTAGCCTAAACTACGGATTAGAACTCATAAAGTAGCCTGAACTACGGATTATAACTCATAAAGCAGCCTGAACTACGGATTAGAACTCATAAAGCAGCCTAAACTACGGATTAGAACTCATAAAGTAGCCTAAACTACGGATTAGAACTCATAAAGCAGCCTAAACTACGGATTATAACTCATAAAGCAGCCTAAACTACGGATTATAACTCATAAAGTAGCCTAAACTACGGATTATAACTCATAAAGCAGCCTAAACTACGGATTATAACTCATAAAGTAGCCTGAACTACGGATTATAAATCATAAAGCAGCCTAAACTACGGATTATAACTCATAAAGCAGCCTAAACTACGGATTAGAACTCATAAAGTAGCCTAAACTACGGATTAGAACTCATAAAGCAGCCTAAACTACGGATTATAACTCATAAAGCAGCCTAAACTACGGATTATAACTCATAAAGTAGCCTAAACTACGGATTATAACTCATAAAGCAGCCTGAACTACGGATTAGAACTCATAAAGCAGCCTAAACTACGGATTAGAACTCATAAAGTAGCCTAAACTACGGATTATAACTCATAAAGCAGCCTGAACTACGGATTAGAACTCATAAAGTAGCCTAAACTACGGATTAGAACTCATAAAGCAGCCTAAACTACGGATTAGAACTCATAAAGCAGCCTGAACTACGGATTAGAACTCATAAAGTAGCCTGAACTACGGATTAGAACTCATAAAGCAGCCTGAACTACGGATTAGAACTCATAAACTCGAGGTTCTTTCTCATAACTTAGAACGGTTGTTCATATGATCTCTCTGTTATTCAGAAATTTTGTTTGCTTCTAAAGCTTCGTAATCAACGAGGTTCTTTTATTAAAGCTTCACTTTTGTTTATCACTCTACTGACCCGCCATTTTTCGGAATTCAAGCTATTATTGTAATTAATTAAGGCAAAAATTATGAATGAGTTCAGAGACAGTATAATACTGTGATTACAGGCAAACATCTTTAATATTTATAGTACAAGGAATGTATATTCGCATCTATACTTAATATTAACGCAATATATTACCAGACTTCGTCACTAGTGAGGTGTCCTGTAGCTCAATTGCTAGCGCACTCAGCTCGCACATTGAGGTCCGTGGTTCGATCCCCGGTATGAGTGGAAACATTAGGATGTTTCCTGAAGACACCTGCTGTCCCTGTTCACCTATCAGTTAAATATGTACTTCGGTGTTAGTCGACTGATGTGGAGTCATATCCTGAGGATAAAACTGATCTAATTTACTCGAAATGCTCTGCATAACAAGGGGCTTTCTATATAGTACTATGTCATTGATGTCAGCTAGGCCTGTATAAGTTGTACTTGTAGAAATATATGTTATTATTAATTCATTATCACGTTCTGTGTACCTAGTTAATGGTCGAAGTCGGACCGAAACTTCGTCATAAATTTCAGGTTCCTACGTAAGTTTTTTTTTTTTTTTTTTTTTAAGATAAGTTAAACGATTATTCACTCAGAATGGCACCTTATAAGCGTCACGTATGTAATGACAGTTAAATGACACAACACACTCGTAACACAATAATCCATGACGTAATGGGTACTGATGATGCATCGTCTAAGTCGTCGTATAGCTGAGGTATAAGTGTCTGTCTCGTTGAGTTAACCTTCATATTCCCGTTTTCTGTCGTAGGCGGCTCTCAGCGCCATCTATTTCACAATTCTTACACTCGATACTTTCCATCTGTAATTAGGAGTTGCTCTACCTGGAGTCTACCTGGAGGGCATTCCGGGGATCGACGTCCCCGCGGCCCGGTCTATGACCAGGCCTCCCGGTGGATCAGGGCCTGATCAACGAGGCTGTTACTGCTGGCTGCACGTAGTCCAACGTACGAACCACAGCCCGGCTGATCTGGCACTGACTTTAGGTATCTGTCCAGCTCCCTCTTGAAGGCAACCAGAGGTCTACTGGTAATGCCCCTTATGGCTGGTGGGAGGCTGTTGAACAGTCTTGGGCCCCGGACACTTATTGTGTTTTCTCTTAGTGTACCAGTGGCGCCCCTACTTTTCACTGGGGGATTAATATTTTTTTCTCCTTTCGACTTGGTGACTTCCGTCTTTTTTTATAGAAAGAGAATCACTTCACTTACTTCTCTGCTGTCCAACACTCCTAAGTATTCCACTCGCCTAAGTTTTAAAATTGTTTATGGTGCGTTATTTGGTACACCTCTGTAATTATGCTAGCAGCTGAGACCTCACAGCCCAGTGCATGGTAAAACAGCGTCAGGTTACACCACGCCTCACGCCCCGTCACTCTTCAGAGACTGGTCTATTCTTAATTTACTATGTTATTTGAGAGTGCTTGCGCGCACACGCACACCGAGCTGCTACTGGAACATTACTTACTCCACCTTGGCTTAGACAGCAGCCACTTGAACCAACAAACAAGCATGTTGCTCACCCATTTGTTGGCCAAGAAATAGTCACTAATGTTATGACTTTGTGCATTGGCCTATGGCAAGAACACTACTTCATTAACTTCAAAACCTCTTACCTCCTCCGACTTTGTCTAGATATATAACGTGAACCTCAACTAATGTAATCCAGTCCACATTCCTGGGACTACTGTTTTCTCTCTACTACTGGAGCACTGAGAGACTGTTCTGTTGGCTGTATTAATTTTATGATATGCTTTATACTTAGGTTACCTGTACTGGCTTCCATAGGTCACCACCCCGTGGTCTACTCCCAGACTAGGCTTCAGTGTTTCTGGACTGATCGATGAAGCTGTTGGTGCTTGCCGCCCTCAGTCCAATATATGCATCACAACCCAGCTGATCAGGAACGTTTTTGAGAGACTTGTCGAGCTTTAAGACATCTAGGGTTATTTTATGGTAATCCCCATTGTGTATGAAGGGATGGTGTCGAAGAGTTGTGGTCCCTTTACACTTGTTGAGTTTTCTGTGAACTTATCCCAACCTTGTTTTTTATAATAGGTATCCTGCACCATCTACCAAGCCTTTTTTTATATGTAGTGTGGCATGCACCGAATATGTTACAGTTTACTCGGTGTTCATCACAATCATTTGGCATGCCCTCTCAACCAGTGAGTGTGGCAGCTTTGGGGCCCCGTTGCAGCGTTTATTGTCCAATCACGTGGAAGCCTGCTGTTTCAGCCAAGGTGACGTCACTTCAGCTTACCTGTCTGAGTGGTAGACTTTCACAGACATTGGTCGTGACCACTCATGCTTTGAGTGACTCTGGATTGTATCATTTCAGTCTGACTTGTTTAATTGTTAACATTATACATAGTGTGAATATTGGTGAAGGAATACATGGGTAAAGTAATATGTAGACAGTAAGCCTACTGTCTAGTTATCATAGTCCCCCCTTGGAGTGAGTTGTTGTGGGCCTAGTTCCCTGAACTAGGCCCACTAGGGCAGGTCCTCAAGTTAGACATACCCGGCCATGCCTCTCCCTCATTCCTAGACCTGCGGCCTTCTAGTTAACAGCTTCCCTCCCGGACCGGCTTGGGCACACCTCACACTGCCCGCTGTGAACCCCATTATTCCAATAAAGAAGCTAGTGAACGGTTGTATATCTCTCCTACCTCTACGCTACCTTACAATTACTAGACCAGCCCAATAGACAGATAAAACAAATCTACCCCTTCTGTGTTTACCTTGCCCTTGTTATGGCATGCTGATTGTCTTGTTTCATGACTTAGTTGCGACCAGGTGCTACAGGCTAATTTAAACTACCACCTGTGTTCGTAATATGTAGTGACTTCTTTTACTGTGCCTCTCCAAGGCTTCCGCTGTATGACCCCTGTAGTTTAGCGCTTCTTTTGATTATAATAATAATCTCCAAGGCTTCTGTATTTTTTTTTTGTTCATAAATTAAATTTTTCATGCAAATAATTAATTTTTTCATCACGAGGAATGAAGAAAACTTTTCCTCGAGTCAGTAATGTCTTGTTTGTCTGTATGTCCGAACGACCTTGAGTGAGTGATGCTGCGGCCTTGAACTGTCACGCATCTTGTGTCTTGTAGAGCCCCGAGCCGCTCACTGACTTGTATGTTTACCTGGACAGGGTTTCGGGGGTCAACGCCCCCGCGGCCAGGTCTGAGACCAGGCCTCATGGTGGATCAGGGTCTGATCAACGAGGCTGTTACTATCGGCCGCATGCAAACTGACGTACGAACCACAGCCCGGTTGGTCAGGTACTGACTTTAGATGCCTGTCCAGTGCCTTCTTGAAGACAGCCAGGGGTCTATTGGTAATCCCCCTAATGTATGCTGGGACGCAGTTGAACAGTCTTGGGCCCCGGACACTTATGGTGTTCTCTCTCAGTGTACTCGTGGCGCCCCTGCTTTTCATCGGGGAAATGTTGCCTCTCCTGTCGAGTCTTTTGTTTTCATAGGGAGTGATTTTCGTGTGACTCGAAGTATTGGCGACTTAAGTTTTGGGAGCTCGGCTGGCTCACCGTGACCTCTGACCTCTAACACTGGCACCCGTAATCAATATAAAGCAAAAGGTTTTAATATATAGCTACGAGTTACCACATATAACTCGTATATTGTTGACACTTCAGAAAACTTCCCTGAAGGTTTGTTATCTGACCTTCTGGGTAAGACTTGTGGATCTCGTTGCATGTCCCTATTAGAGTAAGTTAGTACCTCTCGACCCCACTCCGTCAGTCGTTTGGAAAAATAAAAATTCTCCCAACGTCTAAGATTGCAGACGAAGAGGAAAGCAGATATTAAATAAATCTACGGAGAATACTGGCAACGTTGGTGAATTAGACACATGTACAACACTTGGGTATCTTCAATGAGGGAACGTTTCGCCACACTGTGGCTTCATGAGTCCTATACAACGAAGAATGGTGAAGATCAGAAGGAGTTTGAGGTAATGATTCCTTCATCCTGGAGTCGATATCATCATTCCATCAATCTTGAAAAGAATACAGCATATGCGTGAAGAAGTGGTTTATATACTGTAGACAGGTGAGGTGAAGCAGTGGTAGGTGATATCACATTGGACAAATCCACAGGTGGAAGTAGGTCATGACTATAGGTTAGGCAAGTAAAGAATTCCCTGTGTCAAGATCCCAAGATGTTGCTGTGTCTGACAGCAATGTTGATAAATGGTTCAGAGAACCGACAAATTTATAAATTAAACACATGTGCAACACTTGGGTTTCCTCAATAAAGATGCCCAAGTGTTGCACATGTGTCTAATTTAGCAATTGTCGTTTTTTTAACCATTTATAAACAACAACTACAACACTCAACGCATATTTCCTACCGGTAGTGTAGTTGACAATGTAACTCAGGCTCTCAAAGCGACACCAACGTAGCAGTAATAGCATCTAAAATCATATACGAACTGACCAAACCAAACGCAAACCACCATAACACACGGGCAGGCGTGAACAAAATCCCTTGCGAAGAGTGACACTTGTTTTGGCAGAACAGCACGCAGCCTGCACACCAGAATCCTTTACCATAAGGATGCGTGTGAGACTCCCAGTCAAACTGGAATAGTGATACCGACAAGTAGTTGGATAAATACACATGCCAACACTAGGACATTTTATTGAAAAAGTTTCAGTGTTGCAATGCTGGAGGGACCGAGGTCCCAGAACAGAAACGTTTCCAATGAAATGTTCTGGTAGTTACATTTTGTGTATTTTTCCAACTAAAACCTATTATACATGAAGACAAGCACTCAGTGCTTGTGGACTAGACATAGAAGGGCTTTGTTTTGAAGCAGCAGTCATACAGGCCTCCACCAAAAGAGATTCAAAGGGCCTTATGTTTGGCAAAGCCACTGTCTAAACGTGCCTTGCACAACTGTCGTTGACGCCCACTCGTATCACAGCCACAGATGAAACCTGACCTGCTTCATCACTTTTCAATATATATATTCATATATATATATATATATATATATATATATATATATATATATATATATATATATATATATATATATATATATATATGTGTGTGTGTATATTGTAGCATTAGTTGTGTAGTATGATAAAGCTCTACCCAAAGCGAAACTTCTATAACAAAGGTTAGTTCTGCGCAAAGTCTCTTCCTACAAAAACTCAGGTGTTGGTGAAGGAGTCCCGCTCTGCTGGTTTGTGAACTCAGGTGTTGGTGTAACCATCACAAAGGCATCATCACCAATTATTTTACAGGAAACAAACTTTAATACAAAAAAAATCCCATGGAGAATCATAACATGTGATAAAATTAACATGTGATAAAATACAACAATAATGGTGGTAATACGTTATGCCTCTAACGTTCATATTGTGGTCAGATTAATATGTTTTTTGTGTATGCAACGTTTAGGATGGTTAAAATCAATACGTTTTTTACATGGTTTGAGGTACGTTAGCATCGATGACGCTGATTAACTATAAATGCTTAATACTTTTTAAAAACACCTAAGTGAGCGCTAAATGCATATGTCAGGACACATCAAAGTAATATGTAAATTGTCGGATCAGTAAATGAAAAGCAGGTGATAATACCCTCAGGTGTTAGAGTTCAGACTGTACCAAGTACTCAACACCACAAATGATGAGGGGAAAATAATTTCTTAGTTGTGTGTCTTGAAACTTAAAATCTAATCAGGTATCTTATACCGACTTTGCGTAGGAGCAACAGTGAACTTGGTCACTAATAAATGATAACTTAAAGTTACGTGCATTATGGGTAACAAACTGCATAAAATAATCATTCTGCAAACCACAACATACAGAATGTGAGTCTTGGTTACCTGTGTTGGACCATCCTCCACCTTCTGGGCGTACTTGTATTCTTTTCTTTTCTCCAGAAGATCTATCTGACGGGACTCCCTGTTGGGATCGTCTTGTGGGAGAAAACAATCATGGAGTACTATACAGTACACTCTGCCTGCTGAAACCCATCTCTGCAGAGGGAACACCCACACTCTTCCACCCTCGGCAGATCTGTGTAAAATCTTGTGAGATTCCACGTTCTTCTCGCTGGGTTGACAGAGGTTCCTGCCGTTGGTGAGGGCCTCTGAGGTGTCCTTTTTTAAAACTTCTTCGACTTCGATGCGGTCCAAGAACCAAGCTGCGGAGCCTCGCCTGGATCGATAACCGAATAGATTTTGTGTGATGGTGCCCACCAGTGTAATGTCAGCGAAGTTGTCCCTCCACACCTCCACCTTGACGATGGGACTCTGCAAGCCACAGTCCGCCTTAATATCGACGATAGTTGTGGACCCTCGTTCATTATCATTGGTTAATTTTTTATTTATAGATATTGGTCTAGACGTCCGTCCGTGAATGTCGTGTAGCACTACATACACGTTGGCGTCCGTACCTGCACCACTTCGGTCCCCAGTAACCACGTGAAGACGATACTGAGTGTCTGTGGCATCAATTATCATATGCAAATGCTCTCTTTTCAAGAGTCTGCTGAACATCTTCTTTACAATGGTCGCCATACTTAACCGATAAATATTTACAATACAATTTTCGAATAACGTATAAGTAATTTGAGATTAAAGTTATTCTTAGTTGTAAATAAATTCCTTGTGGGTTTGTGGGTTTAGCGCTTAGTTTCGATGATGATGATAATAATATAATAATAATAATAATAATAATAATAATAACAATAATAATTAATCACTTTGGGTCAGTATTTATCAAATAATTTATCACTAGGTTCTGGACACTCAACTCAGAGCCAAAACATGTGCTGCACACGCTGGACCTTGATAGACTGAACGCGAGTGCTGGCGTTGTAACTGGTGGCGGTGATGGTTTAGTAGTAATAGTGGTGGTGGTGCTACTGTTGTAGGGGTGGGAGTATTACTGATGCAGTTGCAGCTCCCATTAACGACCACCTGCGTTTGCCAGTTAAGATATTATCTAGGCTTCTTCACTGGTGATACCTGAGGTTTGTTTCCCAAAGCCTCTGGTAAAGTTTTCCTATAACGTCAGGTCGAGGAATGTTGTTAAGCACTTTATGCTATTGACTATATTATTGCACCATTTTTCGTCTTGACGCTCCATATTCGCACTGTATGACCGAAGCCTCGTGTGTGTGTGTGTGTGTGTGTGAGCGGTAAGTTCCTTTCCACGTATCTGCTGCGTTTCTGACAGATACGTTTTGATATGCACAGGAAACGTTTTGTGACGAGTATTTTTTTTAGTGGGAAGGGAGAGGTGAAGGGGGAGGGAAAAAAAAGGGCGAGTACGCATCCTGCTACAGTTGTCTTTCTTAGTGCACCTTCTGGAAGTCTTAAAGCGGTGAGTAAAATATCAGTGAATTTGGTGTGTACCTGATGACGTTAAAACAAAATTAGTGAACAGAACTCTCCATTCTGATATATAACTTTCAAGGGTTAATAACCCAGGATAACTTAAGGAATCCAATCTGTAGGATAACTCAAGGAATCCAATCTGTAGGATAACTCAAGGAATCCAATCTGTAGGATAACTCAAGGAATCCAATCTGTAGGATAACTCAAGGAATCCAATCTGTAGGATAACTCAAGGAATCAAATCTGTAGGATAACTCAAGGAATCCAATCTGTAGGATAACTCAAGGAATCCAATCTGTAGGATAACTCAAGGAATCCAATCTGTAGGATAACACAAGGAATCCAATCTGTAGGATAACTCAAGGAATCCAATCTGTAGGATTTATTTTCATGTTTTTTTTTATTTTTTATTTTTAGGTCCTCCAGGATCCGGCGCACAGTCGACTAATTCTTGTGTATTTATTACTGGTAAGCAACAAGGACACCAGTTGTTAGGAGACTTGTCCATGCGTCCCACCTCGCCCAGGGTGCGTCCCACCTCGCCCAGGGTGCGTTCCACTTCGCCCAGGGTTCGTCCCATCTCGCCCAGGGTTCGTCCCACCTCGCCCAGGGTGCGTTCCACTTCGCCCAGGGTTCGTCCCACCTCGCACAGAGTGCGTCCCACCTCGCCTAGGGTTCGACCCATCTCGCCCAGGGTTCGACCCAGTGTTTGCTAGCTTCCTCCCACTAAACCAAATCAAGCCAGTACCACACACTTGACTCTACCCTCCTTCCTCACCTCTGACTCATGAGTCCTCTACACATCACATACAAACAAAACCTCTCGTTCTCTGTCCACCAAGAACCCCTCCCATTTTTTATTACAAAATTCCCTTCCGTCTTCCTACCAAGAGTCCTACTGAACCTAACCCCCACCCAGATTCCTGGAACCCTACAGAAGCACCTACTAAACCATACAGAGAAAGAAACAGTATACAAATATTGAAACTCAGTGGTGTGTGTCACGAACAACAGTGGAAATGACCATAATTTTTAAAGGGGTGGACCGGTAAGCCAGTGGAAAGCCTCGGTCAGATGACCAAAAGCTCCAACGGCGGGTCATCATCTGACTAAGACCCGCGTCAGGAAACTCTTGTCCTGTTTCCTGACGAACCTTACCTAACCTAACAGCGGAAAGCCGAGAGAGAATATTGAAGGAAAAACCATACACCATAGGACTCCAGGAAACAAAAATCACACGTATAATAACAAGTATAATTTTCCCATTCAGTTGCTACATAGTAGTAAAAAAAAGAACAGAATAGTAATATGACGAGCAAGATACAATTGAGATCGCTGGAGCTAAAAAACATATATACATGAAAATTTAAAAACAATGTTACAGGAATATTAATGGCAGGCGGGACCATGATAATAGGAATGTACAAGAATACAGTAATGTACCAAGATATACATTGATATATACAGTGATATACAATATGATATACGATGATATACAGAGGATCTCGCATAAAAGAATCACAACTATAAGGAAAACAAGAAAATCGAAAACGAGAAATGCCAGGCCAATGTTGATACACTTCAAGTGACTTGTTCCCTCTAGGCTCCGGACTAAATTTAGGCCTCCCCTCCACCCTCCACCTTCAAGGTAGGAGAAACTGCAGAACGGGAGAACGTTAGAAATTCCTTGAACTTGACTCACTTGAACGTAGAACGTGTGCGCGAAATGCTCATGCATGTTAGTGGCTTTCTTTGTGCTTAACAATATGTTATTACATGTAAACTACATATTGTATACTATGCAAAGAAGTATAATGTACACCTGGCATATCCTGGGGAAACTGCTTTCAAACCTTCACACTGAAATCACTCCATAAGAAAGCAAGAGGTTTGGCAGACGATTCAACATATACCTCCAATGAAAAGCACTGGCACACTGAATACACTCAATACGTGTAAGGGAGACCAGGAATTGTCAGCACCCTCAATTTATGCGTAAGCGGAATTAACACCAGCCTCTCTCTTTCTCTCTCTCGCTCATATATATATATATATATATATATATATATATATATATATATATATAGAGAGAGAGAGAGAGAGAGAGAGAGAGAGAGATAACATTATCTCTCAGTTCACAGGAGGATTCGAACCTGCACACTTTGCATCAAAGTATACACAGTACTAAAGCCACTCAGCCAGATCGCAGAAAATTAAGGGCACCTAGCCGAAGCTAAAGGGTCACTCCCATACCCCAGAACACCAGGCTAGTAATACGTTATTTCATCAAGTTCTGCCACATGCAGTGAACTTCATAAACAAACAAATCGTGAAGAAGAGATTTCAGCAATGTAAAACAAGCCGCTAGGGGATGGAAAACACTAGCTCTAGGCCTTTCGCACTTATGTGCTTCATCAGGAGTTATGTAGTAGCTATTGCTCCTAAAACCTCCTCCTAGAACTTACTCGACTTAAAATTCTTACTGTATTTTTTTCTGTGCTTCCTCTTGTACTTTTAGTTCCAAAATATTTTCTCCGATTTGCCATATCGTAGTTTTTTTTTTAATATCTCCTCGTCTTCTAATTTCTAATGATAGTAACTTATTATTTTTATTATTTCTCCATATTATTAATTTGTCTAAACCCGTGTGGGTTATATAAAGCAATGGAGGCTCGATCCTCGGTCTGATAACCACAGGACAACTATGCTACCTTATTTTTTTATATTTTCCTCAGATTTAATTCATCTCTCTGACCTTAATACTTCTATGCTATTTAAATGCGGCTCCACACGACGCCTGCGTAATCTAATTTGAATGTAAAATATCTTCCAGTAATTCTATTCATATTTTCGTGCATATATTAAAGGCTATATCGTAAACCCGATGATGCATACGCCTTTTTAATTAGTGTGGGAGGTGGGGGTGCAAGCGCATGCGCGTGGTTGGTCGGAGGTCAACACCACGCTGGCTTATTCAACAGTGAAGATTGATGTCTTGACACCTTCATCAACATGAGGACATTAAGGTATTACACCTGAGAGTGTCGTCCTCCAGGCCGTTTCTCCCGACTGCCTGCCAACACAAACAGCCTGTGTGGTCAGAAAAGTAGTCGCGATCAGCGGACGGAGGATCGAACCTCCACCTGGCCCTGTGGAAAGTGACCCACACAGGTTTAGTGCTTCACATTAATAATGACGACGTCAACAACGAAAGGAATATCACCAAACAATAATGATCAGATTCGTAACATGGACTGACTCAGCTCTTGGGCTACATGCTACTCTGTGTTTGTGAAGTGTGCTAGTCATGTAGCGCGAGATATATGTATACTAAGTAAGGTTATGAAAGTATTATTAGTATTATTACATATTCTTTTACCATCTAGAGACGTCCACGTACACACCGGAATGGCTGAGTTCCACTGAAGGTTATACTTTTTGGTTCATTGTGGTGCCTTAGAGACGCATGAAGCATTTAACACTTGCACGGCCTCACCTGCACGACCTAACCTGCACGGCCTCACCTGCACGACCTAACCTGCACGGCCTCACCTGCACGACTTAAACTGGTGAATTTGGAAAGCAGGTTTAACCAATTTTCGATTAATTTAAATAACAAACACGACATTAGAGATCAGATGCGTCATCGTGTATACATTTTTTTGAAGGGGTAACCTCAAAAAAAAAAAAAATTGTAGACGCAAGAATTTGCTTTCAGTGTCATCAGATTAAAGGAGAATGTCAGTCTCTATACAACGGTAGCTGTCTCGCTGATGAAGGTCAACAAGAAGTTATGTTATTCTTTGTGAGATGTGCGCAGCTGTGTGTTGTGATAGAAGGTAAGAGGTAGCATATGTTACTCCCTTCCCTTTGCTGCCCCAGCCTGTGTTGTTGTTGTATAGCTCCTCTCCCTCTCCCTCTCTCTCACTTTGATGCCCCAGTTGTATGCAAGTGCATGCTGTATATTATACACACACGCACACAATATATATATATATATATATATATATATATATATATATATATATATATATATATATATATATATATATCGTGCCGAATAGGTAAAACTGGTAAATTAGCAAGAACTCATTTAAAATTAAGCCCTTTCTAAACAAAATTCTACTATGCGCTTAAAGATATATATTTTTCATTTATGTTAATGTAAAAAATAATAATTTTGTACCAAAAGAACCTTAGAAAATTTATCTAACCCTATTATAACAAGCGCAATTTAATTTAGCCAAATCCAACTAAATATATTTTAGATAAGTTTACAATAATTTAATAATAAACAAACGCAATGCAATATATTTTTTTCGTTAAGCTCAGAATGATTTTTGCGAAATTATTGCATAAACAAATTTTTGCTTCCCTTATTCGGCAAGAAGAGCTTTGCTATTTAAGCCAAAATCGCAGGTTTTGCCTATTTGTCACGAGCAAACACGTTCAGAGTGAACGTTTTTGCTAGATTCTAGCAAAAACGATCTGAACGTATTTGCTCGTATTTCATCCTCTTTTCTGTAACATTGCAAGCTCCTGATGATGTGTTGATTGCAACACGAAAGGCCTAGAGCTATCTTTCAACTCCTCCCGTGGTTGATTTGCATCTTGCATCGCTTGTACGCGATTTTTTGCATATAAAGTATGAAAATAAAAGTTAGGACCATTATATGTGCTTAGACAGATGATGATTCTCAACTTGTTACCTATTAATGTATGTATGTGTGTATAAAATACCACAGTGAAAATAGAAAAAACACCTGAGTGCTTCTGGTGTTTTTTTTTATATTTTCACTCTGGTAATATATGTAGCATTTATATGCATTTATAAGTGAAAAAAGGCGTTCCATTTTACGGCGATTTCCGCTTTACGGTGGTAGCCTGGAGCCTAACCTGCCGTATAAGTGGGGCCCTGCTGTATATATATATATATATATATATATATATATATATATATATATATTATATATATTATATTTTTTTTTTTTTTTTTTTTTTTTCAACAAGTCGGCCGTCTCCCACCGAGGCAGGGTGACCCAAAAAGAAAGAAAATCCCCAAAAAGAAAAACTTTCATCATCATTCAACACTTTCACCACACTCATACATAATCACTGTCTTTGCAGAGGAGCTCAGATACTACAGCTGAGAAAAGTCCCTCCCAGCTGTCACTATCTCAGACCCCTCCTTTAAAGTGCAGGCATTGTACTTCCCATTTCCAGGACTCAAGTCCAACTAAATCAATTAACTGGTTTCCTGAATCCCTTCACACAATGTTACCCTGCTCACACTCCAACAGATCGTCATGTCCCAAAACCATTCGTCTCCATTCACTCCTATCTAACACGCTCACACATGCTTGCTGGAAGTCCAAGCCCTCGCCCACAAAACCTCCTTTACCCCTTCCTCCAACCTTTTCTAGGACGACCCCTACCCCGCCTTCCTTCCCTACAGATTTATACGCTCTCCAAGTCATTCTACTTTGATCCATTCTCTCTAAATGACCAAACCACCTCAACAACCCCTCTTCAGCCCTCTGACAAATACTTTTAGTAACTCCACACCTTCTCCTAATTTCCACATTCCGAATTTTCTGCATAATATTTACACCACACATTGCCCTTAGACAGGACATCTCCACTGCCTCCAGCCTCCTCCTCGCTGCAGCATTTGCAACCCATGCTTCACACCCATATAAGAGTGTTGGTACCACAATACTTTCGTACATTCCCTTCTTTGCCTCCATGGATAACGTTTTTTGTCTCCACAGATACCTCAATGCACCACTCACCTTTTTTCCTTCATCAATTCTATGGTTAACCTCATCCTTCATAAACCCATCTGCTGACACATCAACTCCCAAATATCTGAAAACATTTACTTCTTCCATAATCCCTCTCTCCAATGTGATATCCAATTTTTCTTTATTTAAATCGTTTGATACCCTCATCACCTTACTCTTATCTATGTTCACTTTTAACTTTCTACCTTTACACACACTCCCAAACTCGTCCACTAACCTTGCAACTTTTCTTTAGAATCTCCCATAAGCACAGTATCATCAGCAAAAAGTAACTGTGTCAACTCCCATTTTGCATTTAATTCTCCATAATTTAATCCCACCCCTCTCCCCAACACCCTAGCATTTACTTCTTTTACAACCCCATCTATAAATATATTAAACAACCATGGTGACATTACACAACCCTGTCTAAGACCTACTTTTACCGGGAAGTAATCTCCCTCTCTCCTACACACCCTAACCTGAGCCTCACTATCCTCATAAAAACTCTTTACAGCCTTCAGTAACTTACTACCTATTCCATACACTTGCAACATTTGCCACATTGCTCCCCTATCCACTCTATCATATGCCTTTTCTAAATCCATAAATGCAATAAAAACTTCTCTACCTTTATCTAAATACTGTTCACATATATGCTTCACTGTAAACACTTGATCTACACATCCCCTACCCACTCTAAAGCCTCCTTGCTCATCTGCAATCCTACTCTCTGTCTTACCTCTAATTCTTTCAATAATAACCCTGCCATACACTTTACCTGGTATACTCAGTAAACTTATTCCCCTATAATTTTTACACTCTCTTTATCCCCCTTCCCTTTATATAAAGGAACTATACATGCTCGCTGCCAATCCCTAGGTACCTTCCCCTCTTTCATACATTTATTAAACAAAAATACCAACCACTCCAGCACTATATCCCCCCCTGCTTTTAACATTTCTGTCATGATTCCGTCAATTCCAGCTGCTTTACCCCCTTTCATTCTACGTAATGCCTCACGCACCTCCCCCACACTCACATCCTGCTCTTCTTCACTCCTAAACGATGTTGTACCTCCCTGGCCAGTACATGAAATTATCGCCTCCCTCTTTTCATCGACATTTAAAAGTTCCTCAAAATATTCCCGCCATCTACCCAATACCTCCAGCTCCCCATCTACTAACTCCCCTACTCTGTTTTTAACTGACAAATCCATTCGTTCCCTAGGCTTTCTTACCTTGTTTATCTCACTCAAAATATTTTCTTGTTTTCAGCAAAATTTCTTGACAGAGCCTCTCCCGTTCTTTCATCCGCTCTTCTTTTGCACTCTCTCACTACTCTCTTCACCTTTCTTTTACTCTCCATATACTCTGCTCTTCTACTAACACTTCTGTTTTGTAAAACCTCTCATAAGCTACCTTTTTCTTTTATCACACCCTTTACTTCTTCATTCCACCACTCACTCCTCTTTCCTCCTGCACCCACCCTCCTATAACCACAAACTTCTGCCCCACATTCTAATACTGCATTTTAAAACTATCCCAACTTTCTTCAACCCCCACTACTCCTACTTGCACTAGCCCACCTTTCTGCCAATAGTTGCTTATATCTCACCCTAACTTCCTCCTCCTTAGTTTATACACTTTTACCTCTCTCTTACTTGCTGTTGCCATTTTCCTTTGTCCCATCTACCTTTTACTCTAACTGTAGCTACAACCAAATAATGATCTGATATATCCGTTGCCCTCTATAAACATGTACATCCTGAAGCCTACTCATCAACCTTTTATCCACCAATACATAATCCAACAAACTACTTTCCTTACGTGCTATATCATACTTGTATATTTATTTATCCTCTTTTTCATAAAATATGTATTACTTATTACCAAACCTCTTTCTACACATAGCTCAATTAATGGCTCCCCATTTACATTTACCCTGGCACCCCAAATTTACCTACTACTCCATCCACAACATTTTTACCCACTTTAGCATTAAGATCCCCAACCACAATTACTCTCTCACTTGGTTCAAAACTCCCCACACTCACTCAACATTTCCCAAAATCCTCTCTCTTCTACACTTCTCTCTTCTCCAGGTGCATAAACACTTACTATAACCCACTTTTCACATCCAACCTTTATTTTACTCCACATAATCCTTGAATTTATACATTTATATTCCTTCTTTACCTGCCATAACTGATTATTCAACATTATTGCCACTCCTTCTTTAGCTCTAACTCTATTTGAAACCCCTGATCTAATCCCATTTATTTCTCCCCACTGAAACTCTCCTACCCCTTCAGCTTTGTCTCACTTAAAGCCAGGACATCCAGCTTCTTTTCATTCATAACATCTACAATCATCTCTTTCTTATCATTCGCACAACATCCACGCACATTCAAACATCCCACTTTGACGATTTTCTTCTTCTTTTTAGTAAGCTATACAGGAAAAGGGTTTACTACCCATTGTTCCCGGCATTTTAGTTGACTTTTACAACACGCATGGCTTACGGAGGAAAGATTCTTATTCCACTTCCCCATGGATATGAAAGGGAAAAGCAATAAGAACAAGAACTATTAAGATAAAATCAAAGAAAACTCAGATGAGTGTGTATACATAAACGTGTACATGTTTGCGTAGTGTGACCCTAAGTGTAAGTAGAAGTAGCAAGACGTACCTGAAATCTTGCATGTTTATGAGACAGAAAAAAGACACCAGCAATCCTACCATCATGTAAAACAGTTTCAGGTTTCTGTTTCACAGTCACCTGGCAGGATGGTAGTACCTCCCTGAGTGGTTGCTGTCTACCAACCTACTACCTACATATATATATATATATATATATATATATATATATATATATATATATATATATATATATAGGTATTATTGTAACCACGAACGAGTGGTATTGATCAATATAGGTATGTGTTAGGTTGGATATTTTATGAGATCCCTATTTCTCTTACTTCCTCCTTTCTTCTTTCCTCTATCTATTTTGTATAATTTCTCTTGCCTCCGCTCTGGCACGATGGAGAGATGTCTTCGTAAAAACTACATTTTTGTTGTTTATGGGACAGACTATCATGAGTGATGGCAATTCTAAGTGATAGTAACTCCAGCTCTGCTGGAAGGAAACCTGAAGCTGCCGTAGCTGATTACCCCCTTGTTGGAATACTTGACGATGTATTCATTGTTCTACTGAAGTCTGCCAGCTGAGACTGACACTACTGAAGTCTGCCAGCTCAGACTGACCTACTGAAGCCTCCCAGCTCAGACTGACACTACTGAGGTCTCCCGGTTCAGCTTAACACTGCTGAAGTCTGCAAGCTCAGGCTGACATATCTGAAATCTCCCAGCTCAAGCTGACGGATTTCAACATCTTGTATGAGCTGCATCCTGGGGTAAGTGAATATGACGGAAACAAAGCTAGCTTTTTGTTCCCATTGTATGATTATTATACGGAATAGGTGCAGCACACTGGGGATGTGTTCAATTTTGTTTAAACACTGATACCTGTGAAAGGCTCTTGATCCAAGAAAATGAACCTACCCTTTTCTAGCATCGACCTATACTTTCATTTCCCAGGCGCTCTAAACCCTTACTGTTACAACAACAATAATAATAATACTGGGGATGCCATCCCTGACATAGAAAATGAGATTATGGGTTACCTGTGCTGGACCATCCTCCACCTTCTGGGCGTACTTGTATTCTTTTCTTCTCCAGAAGATCTATCTGACGGACTCCCTGTTGGGATCGTCTTGTGGGAGAAAACAATCATGGAGTTCTATACAGTACACTCTGCCTGCTGAAACCCATCTCTGCAGAGGGAACACCCACACTCTTCCACCCTCGGCAGAACTGTGTACAGTCTTGTGAGATTCCACGTTCTTCTCGCTGCGTTGACAGAGGTTCCTGCCGTTGGTGAGGGCCTCTGAGGTGTGCTTTTTCAAAACTTCTTCGACTTCGATGCGGTCCAAGAACCAAGCTGCGGAACCTCGCATGGATCGATAACCGAATAGATTTTGTGTGATGGTGCCCACCAATGTAATGTCAGCGAAGTTGTCCCTCCACACCTCCACCTTGACGATGGGGCTCAAGCCACAGTCCGCCTTAACATCGACGATAGTTGTGGACCCTCGTTCATTATCATTAATTAACGTTTTATTCGAGGTTATTGGCTTAGAGGCTCGTCCGTGAATGTCGTGTAGCACCACGACACGTTGGCGTCCGTACCTGCGCCACGGCGGTCTCCGGTAATTACGTGAAGACGATACTGAGTGTCTGCGTATCAAACATAGAACGAAAATACTCCCACTGTCTCAAGAAGCTGTTGCCGATCACGCTGATAATACTCGCCATACTTAACTGATTATCAACCTTTACAGCACAATATTGAAAAAATGCCTTATTAAAAGTGTTAGGCTGAAAGAATGTCTTAGAAAAATATTAAGACTCCAGTGTCGCCTCAGCTTTATATCAAAATACATTACCACTTGTAGCATTACTTGTGTTTTCGTGTTTCACTAGCTTCCGTTCACTGCGTCGTAGGTTCAATGCGTCGTGGTTCACCGCGTCGTGGGTTCAATGCGTCGTGGATTCACCGCGTCGTGGGTTCACCGCGTCGTGGGTTCAATGCATCGTAGGTTAACATCATAGGTTGTCCATGTCACTGCTACTGCATAATTTTCACGATCCATAAAATAATTACCACTTCCTAAAGTCACCTGCAGCACCAAACGATATATAAAAGCAGTTTTCTTGGGCCAGTGCTTCACTATGGTAAAAGTGTCTATGAGTGTCCACTGGTAGCCAGGGCTGTGTGGCGAACTTCCGTCATGAAGGTTGGATCCTGTGTGACTGGGCACCCGAGATCAAGGTGACTATAGCAGTAACTCCTAACTGGCATCCCCTGCCCACACTGCAGGTTCTCC
Source organism: Cherax destructor (assembly GCA_009830355.1). Classification (NCBI taxonomy): domain Eukaryota; kingdom Metazoa; phylum Arthropoda; class Malacostraca; order Decapoda; family Parastacidae; genus Cherax; species Cherax destructor. The sequence continues at coordinate 48,104 of WNWK01013188.1, forward strand.
AGAACTATTTCACTCATAATTGCCTTTCCTATTCCGCCTTGAAAATTTCACTTGTTGATACACTGGCCGTCATTATTGATTCATGTATTGAGTTTTGATTTGTTTTCCGCCGATGATGCGTCACGGGGATAATGTTTTAGAGTTTATGCAAGGTGTGGACGGCAAGGGAGAAGGTTGTACACAAAGACCAATACACTCTGGTGAGGTCAGCAAGAGAATGGTATGTATACCACCATCACCATTACCACGGTGTTTATCCCATCACTATTACCACATGTGGTTTACCACCACAGGTGTGTATACCACCACCAGGTGTGTATCCACCACAGGGTGTATACCACACCACAGGTGTGTATACCACCACAGGTGTGTATACCACCACCACAGGTGTGTATACCACCAAGGTGTGTATCCACCACCACAGGTGTTCCACCACAGGTGTGTATACCCCACAGGTGTTTATACCACCACAGGTGTGTGTATACCACCACAGGTGTGTATCCACCACAGGTGTGTATACCACCACAGGTGTGTATACCACCACAGGTGTGTGTATACCACCACAGGTGTGTATACCACCACAGGTGTGTATACCACCACAGGTGTGTATACCACCACAGGTGTGTATACCACCACAGGTGTGTGTATACCACCACAGGTGTGTGTATACCACCACAGGTGTGTATACCACCACAGGTGTGTATACCACCACAGGTGTGTATACCACCACAGGTGTGTATACCACCACAGGTGTGTATACCACCACAGGTGTGTATACCACCACAGGTGTGTATACCACCACAGGTGTGTATACCACCACAGGTGTGTATACCACCACAGGTGTTAATAGAATGTATGCACGTGACGTCACAAGGATGAGCATCACCATATTGGCTGTCAAGTGTATACCGGTAACACTGTGTTTATCTCTTGTGGTTCGTAACAACACAGTGATTATTTGAAGATTTTTGAGGTGCCTAATGCTTGTTGTGCTTTGCTTTGTTAAAACAGAGGGTGGCAGAAGGAAGGAAGGAATGTCTTTCAAAGCTTTCCTGTCAAAATGGTTGGCGAAAGTGGTCAGCAGGTTCCACTTTATCTCATTCCCTTCCCATCTATAATCCACCTTCGTCCTCGTGTTCAAGGAGTTCTCTCAGGTGTACCGTGGGACACGGGGTCCCTGGGTCTGGGACACGGGGTCCCTGGGTCTGGGACACGGGGTCCCTGGGTCTTCCCTGGTCAACTACATAATAAAAAAAATGCTGGAATGGCGACAAGAGCTTTAGTCCTACTCTAAAGGAAGACAAATGTGTGATACAAGCACACAGCAAGTGTTACCCAATGATATATAAGAATATATAAGAAAGGAGGAACACTGCAGCAGGCCTGTTGGCCCATACTAGGCAGGTCCTACGGATACCAAACTTAGAGTTTGAATGCATTGAGAAACAGCTGAGGAAAAGGAACACAAGTAAACAGATATGATCAGGAAAATAACACAACTAAAGTAGTCCCAATTGAAGGAACTTCAGACCACATTATAAGGATGAGGATGTCAACGGAACCAGAGAACATGATGAATCATACATGATCTGTTCACAGTGTATAACAATGAAATAAGTGAATAGATCCAGAACATTTCAAGTCTTCACGATTGACCATAAGTCAGTGCCAGAACTATGAAAACAGAGCCGGCAGAACAGAGAAGTAGGCAGACAATGATCTGGGAGTAAACATTCCACCGAATCTTTACCTGAGACGTACACAAATAACATTAGCGGTATTTGCTAGAACATCATAGGTAAACACTGCAAATCAAGGAATGAGAATAAAGTGTTCGTCAGAACATGAAACATAAAATAACAGCACATGAAGAATCGCATGAAAAAAAAATTTTGTAAATTCTTGAAAAAAGGGTACGGAAAGTAAGTTATTTTACATTGCTTAATTTTATCAATGTTAATATTGATATTTTTTCAATGTTAACTTTGTTTTTCTTGGGAATGAGGGAAGAGAAAACCCGACTGCAGGTGGCCTGAATACAGTAAGGAAACACTTCACAGCAAGATGTAAAAGGTAGTATGATTACGACATACAACATACTAGTGTGATGTATAGGGACTGTTCAACGGTCTTCTCAAGTCTTACAGGTAGCTGTAAGACCTGTGTCTGCAGTGTCAGCCCCCGGGTCCAGTGTCTTGTTGGTCGAATGTAATACGTTCTCCTCCCTGGTTATCTGGGTGTTCTCACATGTAGAAGGTCAATGTAGACTTTTCACATGGGAATAACTTTCTGGAGAAAGGATGAGAGAGTTAGAGGGGAGTGAATAAGTTAGTTGGGTGGGTGTGCCCATGAGGACAGCAGACCGGGAGCTACATTTGGGGGAGGGTTGTGTCTGGACGGGGCCAGTACGGTTGTACAAAATCGCAACGCGGGTATGTTTATTCTGGAAACGTTTCCTAGCCAGCGGCGGGCGAAACGTTAAATAAAGATCCCCAAATGTTCGAATTCATTTATCAACTTGGTTTATAAACCAATTTATTGAAAAAGTGGGGTTGGGTCGGGATTCAAGTTTGTCGGTAAAAGCCAAAGTTTGTGTCAATTCAAACAATACTGGGGCATTTCCGCCCCAAAGGTAATATATCCCCATCCTTTCCTTAGTTGGGGTTTTATATTGTAATATTTATTTATAAAATTGTAAAGTTGGACTTACTGTAAAAAATACTCCTTTATTACTCACTAAAATAATCGAAATTTTGACCATTTTTTTTCTTTATTCTTTATACCAAACTCTCATATGTAATGTTACCTTTTATTTAGCACCCGTTAGAATCCAAGGCGGCCCATATAAATTGTTGTAATTAGAATTTCTTGGGTTTAAGAAGGAAACCACTGGTTAGTCAGGAGTTCTGCTCCTGGTATGAGAAATAAAAACTCCCCATAACTGTGCAAGTGTCTCAGGGTGTCTCGATTTAGTAGATGGTGTATATTCTTTTTGTGGGTTACAAGTGGAGGCTTTTAATATGCGATATATTATATGTTAACAGTCGCCTCGGTTTTAAGTTCAGTAAGACGGACTAGCCAGTGTGACCAACACTTTGTTCTTTTCGCACTGACCTTCTCACACAGAAATATTCGGGGAGACAGAAGGGACCCCCAGAAAGACGGAGATGTGGGTACACCATCAAGCGTTGGACACAATATATACAACCGAGGAGGGGGGTGAAGAGGCTGCTAAGCGAGTTAGATATCTAAAAAGGCGAGGGGGAGACATCTATCCATGGGTCGGAGAAAGGAATAGAGGCGTCATGTACCATAACAACAATCTTCAAACATCTATCGAAACTGGGTGACCCTGAGGTATGGAAGACAGCAAATGTAGTCCCAATTTTAAAAAAAAAGGAGACAGACACGAAGCATTAAACTACAGACCAGTGTCACGGCAGTATAATATGCAAAGTCATGGAGAAAAGGGAGCACCTAGAAAGGAATGAGTTTATTAACGACAACCAGCACGGATTCAGGGACGGGAAATCCTGTGTCACAAACCCTACTAGAGTTCTATGACAAGGTGATAACAGTAAGACAAAGAGAGACGGGTGGGTAGACTGCGTTTTCACTGTAAGAAAGCTTTTGACACAGTCCCACACAAGAGATTATTGCAAAAGCTGGAAGACCAGACAGGTATAACAGGAAGGCGCTGCAATGGATCAGCGAATACCTGAGGGTAAGACATCAGCGAGTCATGGTAGGTGACGAGGTGTCAGAGTGGGGCCTGACGAGCGGGGTTCCACAGGGGTCAGTCCTAGGACCGGTGCTGTTTCTGGTATATGTGAATGATATGACGGAAGGAATAGACTCAGAAGTGTCCCTGTTTGCAGACGATTGAAGTTAATGAGGAGAATTCAATCGGAGGAAGACCAGGCAGGACTACAAAGGGATCTAACAAGCTGCAGGCCTGGTCCAGAAACTGGCTCCTGGAGTTAACCCCCCCAAGTGCAAAGTCATGAAGTTGGGGAAAGGCAAAAAGACCGCAAACAGATTACAGTCTGGGGGGGCCCAAAGACTACAAACCTGCTCAAGGAAAAGGACCTTGGGGTGAGATAATGCCAAGCTCATCTCCTGAGGCAATCAATCAAATAACTGCTGCACATATGGTCGACTAGCAAACGTAAGAATGGCATTCCGACTTCTCAGAAAAGGGAAACATTCGGACCCTGTACACCAGTAGTCGGGGTTTTATTGGGGTATGTACACAAGTTTGGAACCCACACCTGGTCAACCCCTCGGAAAAAGAGAAAGTGCAAAGGTTTGCAACGAGACTACCCGGAAAAGGGGCATGTCCACGAGGAGAGGTTGGGGTGACCTGACGACACTGGAGGACAGGAGAGAGGGGGGGTAGAAAAGATATAAAAAACAGAGGAATGACAAGGTGGACAGAGACAGGATGTTCCAGAGATGGGACAGAACAAGGGGTCACAATTAGAAGTCGAAGGTACAGATGAGTCACAGGAATGTTGGGGAATTTTTTTTTCAGTCTTAGAGTTGGCGGGGAAATGGAAGTCTGGAAAGTGATATAGTGGGGGGAGGATCCTAAAGCTTTTTAAAAAAAGGTATACCTTTGATGATTTTGGGGGCTCTCTACCCCAGCCCCGGGCCTGGGGGGAGGCCCAGCTCAGGAGCTCAGAGAGCAGGGGGGGGGACCTAGTAGCGATCAGTGAAAAAGGGCCCGGGGCCCGGGCTGTGACTTGACCCCTGCAACCACAAGTGAGTAGAGTGTGACGTGATAGTGTAAAACAGGGACATGACGGTGTTTTAAACGGGGGGCGTGTGGTGTTAACACAGGGTGACGTGACGGTGTTAACACATAAAAATGGTGTTAAACAGGGAAAGATGGTGTTAACCGGGTGACATGATGGTGTTAGACAGGGCGATGGTGTTAACAGGTGACATGATGGTGTTAGCACAGGGTAACATGATGGTGTTAACACAGGGACAGTCATCTCACATCATGGGTATCCTTGAAGGTTGAAAAGATACACCATCTGACATAAGGGCCCAGACTGGTAAAAAAAGCTGAAAAAAAGTAGTCCCCAGTGACAGATATTAGAAAGAACCAGTATTGGCTTTAAAAAAATTGTATGAGTCCTCCTAGCCTGTCCTTTCACCTGTCCTCTCTATAACAGATGTCTGGTTTTCCACGAATTAAGCCAGGGGGGTGAATAGCATGTCCTGACTATTACTCTGATATTGACTAGGCCCCTTGATTTTTTTGATACAGTTGAATGACCCGCCAGAAAAACCGAATCCTATTTATAAATGCATATGAAAAAAATAAACATGCTATAACTTTAAAACTACAAAAGAATGTAGAAGAAAATATTGGAAAAAAAAATAGTGTCAGATGGCCGGGTTGAAATAATAGAAGACGTGATGCATGGCCTAAACAGTCGTAAATTTTGAAAGCTTATGCGATAAGTTTATAAAATAAAATGACGCCGCGATCGTAAGTTCCATTGCAGTAACTACAAGACATTATAAACACAGGCAGAGGTGGGGAGCCACACCATGTTACATAATAACCAACAACACACTTGCTCCAACTGCAGTCTGGTAAAGAGCAGGTGGACGCCCCATCCATTGCACCACTATAATTTGAGGCTGGCAGGAGGGAGGACATGAGGCCCAGGAATCTAGCATGGAGTTTATATACATATTTAAATTTTCGCGTCTCATCGCACGGGGCACTACACTGGCCATCAGTGGTTTTAGTTGGGTTTAAAAAAAAAAACGTTTCTAACTATCTCGGGGGCGCTGAATTAAACAAACTTAGTTTTGCTGCAACACGCAAGTTTTTGTGAAATGGAACCACACAGTGAACGGTTCCACCAATAACCTCATGGAGAAGTGATATCAGGGGAACCTGATGATCAGTTTGATAGTGGCTACGCCGACGCTGCTGCGGGAGAGTCACTCAACACACACTGCCGACGCTGCTGCGGGAGTCACTAAACACACCGCCTGACGCTGCTGCGGGTCACTCAACACACTGCCTGACGCTGCTGCGGGGTCACCAACACACACTGCCTGACGCTGCTGCGGGAGAGTCACTCAACACCCCCCCCTGACGCTGCGGGGGGTCACCAACAACACTGCCGACGCTGCTGCGGGGTCACTCAACACACACTGCCTGACGCTGCTGCGGGGCACCAACACACACCCTACGCTGCGGGGGGAGTCCCAACACACACGGGACGTGCGGGGGGAGAGTCACTCAACACACCCCCCCGACGCTGCTGCGGGGTCACTAACACACTGCCTGACGTGCTGGGGGAGTCACCAACACACACTGCCTGACCTGCTGCGGGAGTCACTCAACACCCCTGCCTGACGCTGCGGGGAGTCCTCAACACACTGCCCGCTGCGGGGGTCACTCAACACACACTGCCGACGCTGCGGGGAGACCCAAAACACACTGCCGACGCTGCGGGGAGTCACCAACACCCCTGCCTGACGCTGCTGCGGGGTCACCAACACACACTGCCTGATGCTGCGGAGTCAACCCCCCGCCTGACGCTGGGGGAGTCACTCAACACAAGCCGCAAAGCCAAAAAACTCTGGTGTAAATAGAGTTGACTATGGAAATTTGTTAATTTTGTTATGTTTGAAAAAAGAATTTGGTTAAGTAAAATTAGGTTTTTCTTTAAAAGCGCCACACTTAATCAATGTATAATATAATACCTATGATTGTTAGGTAACAGATCATGTGGTTCTTCAACCTTAAAAACCAAAACATGGATCAAAATAATTAAAAAAAATTTCGTGATATTGACCAAACAAACTTAGATACGAGATCAGCGTTTGAGAGTTTGCTTAATTTTAGTTCGTGAACTGGTGAAAAGTTAAATTGTGTAGGCTAGTGTTATTAGGTAAATATTCCATGACACAGTGACAGGAACATTCCGAGTCCCGCCAGAAATATGGAGATCAGGGGGAAATCTGGTGAGAAACGATGACGGGGGGAATTTTATCCAAGTATGCCCCAGGAGCGTCAACATTGCATAACGAATCCTTGAAAACGTTTAAGCTCTCCTAGACTGTCTGGTGACACCGGGATAATACGTTGTGGTGGGTGGTTAGGATGTGGGTGGTGGGTGTGTTGTGGTGGGTGGGGCCTGGGGGGAAGGTGGGTGGCTGGGGAACCAAAAATTTCACACCAACGGCCTGACCTTTTTTAAAGAAAAAAAATATTAAAGTTTAGACCCTGCAAGATGGTGCAAAAAGGGGCAAACGGCTGAAGTGTTGCTCAGGTCGCTTCTTTTAAAAATTTTCACTTGACACCAACCACATCCACTTGAATCCCACAACATCCACTTGAATCCCACAACATCCCCCTTTACTCTCACCACATCCACTGACACCCACCACATCCCCCAATTTACCACATCCACTTGACTCCCCCCATCCACTGACACCCACCACATCCACTTGAATCCCACCACACCAACTTGACTCCCCCCCCATCCACTGACACCCACCCATCCACTTGAATCCCCCCCCACCAACACCACCACATACTTGAAAACCCCAAACCCCATCAACTTGAATCCCACAACATCCCTTGAATCCCACCACATCCACTTGAATCTCACCACATCCACTTGCTCCCCCCTCCATTTGACACCCACCACATCCAGAAAACCCCCCACATCCACTTGACTCCCACCACATCCCCCTGACACCCCCCATCCACTTGACACCCACCACATCCACTTGACACCCACCACATCCACTTGATATCCCAACACACACACTTGACTCCCACCACATCCACTTGACACCCACCACACACACACATGACACCCACCCACACACCACACACTTGACACCCACCACATACACACCCACACTTGACACCCACCACATACACACCACACACTTGACACCCACCACATCCACACACCCACCCACCCACTTGACACCCACTACACGCACTTGACACATACTACACCCCGACATCCACTTAATACCCACCACACCCACTTGACACCCACTACACCCCTTGACACATACTACACCCCCCCCATCCCCCTTTAAAACCCACCACACCCATTTGACACCCACCACCCCACTTGACACCCACTACACGCACTTGACACATACTACACCCACCACACCCACTTGACACCCACT
>WNWK01013189.1:0-56288 GCA_009830355.1 Cherax destructor
AATTCGCTGATGACACGAAGATAGGTAGGATAATCGATTCAGACGTAGATGTCAGTGAACTACAGGAGGATTTAGACAAACTCAATTCCTGGTCAGAAAAATGGCAGATGCAGTTCAATGTAGATAAATGCAAAGTTCTAAAGCTCGGGAGTGTCCATAACCCAAGCACTTATAAGTTAAATAACGTAGAACTTAGCCATACAGATTGCGAGAAGGACTTGGGGGTGATGGTAAGCAGCAACCTTAAACCAAGACAGCAATGCCTAAGCGTACGTAATAAGGCAAATAGATTACTGGGATTTATATCAAGAAGTGTTAGCAACAGAAGTCCAGAGGTTATATTACAGCTTTATACATCATTAGTAAGGCCTCACCTAGATTACGCAGCTCAGTTCTGGTCTCCATATTACAGAATGGACATAAATTCGTTAGAAAACATTCAGCGTAGAATGACTAAATTAATACATAGCATTAGAAATCTTCCTTACGAAGAAAGATTGAAGACCCTTAAATTACATTCACTTGTAAGACGTAGAATGAGGGAGACATGATCGAGGTATACAAGTGGAAAATGGGTATTAACAAAGGGGATATAAATAAGGTCTTGAGGGTATCTCTCCAAGAGAGAACCCGCAATAATGGATTCAAGTTAGATAAGTTTAGATTTAGAAAGGATATAGGAAAGTATTGGTTTGGAAATAGGGTAGTTGATGAGTGGAACAGTCTGCCTAGTAGGGTTATTGAAGCAAGGACCTTGGGTAGTTTTAAATTTAGGTTGGATAAATTCATGAGTGAGAGGGGTTGGATTTGAGTGGGAATTGCACATGAGTAAATAAAATTATCAAAGCTTATTTCTTGGGTAGCATTGAAAATTAGGTTGAACAAATATTCTGTTAGTGGGATGGAATGTGAAGGACCTGCCTAGAATGGGTCAACAGGCCTGCTGCAGTGTTCCTCCTTTCTTATGTTCTTATGTTCTTACCCTAAACTAAATACTCATACTGTAAACTACTAACAACAATGCTCACTGTTATTTACCCATAATATAATTGCAATATTTACTATTGATATAACCATCTTACAAAACACTTTGTCAAAATGTAAAATCCTCAGATTGCAATTTAAGTAAACTTATTATCTGCTATAAACATAAGCTATGTTTAACTATAACAAAATTATCAATTTCTCTATCATTAATTAAGTAGTCTATAAGTCTTGTTTAAGTTTGCCCATATTGCCATGGCATGATAGTGGCTCTCTTTGCATTTCAATTTTAAATTGTAATTACAAAATCTCGATGTAAACTTGCAATGAAATAAAATATTACTATTATTATTATTATTATTATTATTATTATTATTATTATTATTATTATTATTATTATTATTATTATTATTATTATTATAATTTAGCGAAAGTCTCATAGTAATTTCATGAAAAAAAGTTATGACCATGGGCTGTTTATGTTGTCAAGCATAAAAAAATAGCACTAGGAGAGAAGATAATAATGAATCTGAATATTACAGGAATGTAGTTAGAAGCCTGAGTATATTTATAGCTCACTATGATAACACGAACCTAGATAAGCATATTTACGGAGCAACTTGCACTGTAAACAGACTGTTGTAATAGCCAGGCCTGGGCTTGGCTGCATGTATGTTTGTCAGTCATATCCTAGCCTCAGCCTGGGCTTGGCTGCATGTATGTTTGTCAGTCATATCCTAGCCTCAGCCTGGGCTTGGCTGCATGTATGTTTGTCTGTCATATCCTAGCCTCAGCCTGGGCTTGGCTGCATGTATGTTTGTCTGTCATATCCTAGCCTCAGCCTGGGCTTGGCTGCATGTATGTTTGTCTGTCATATCCTAGCCTCAGCCTGGGCTTGGCTGCATGTATGTTTGTCAGTCATATCCTAGCCTCAGTCTGGGCTTGGCTTCATGTATGTTTGTCTGTCATATCCTAGCCTCAGCCAGGGCTTGGCTGCATGTATGTTTGTCAGTCATATCCTAGCCTCAGCCTGGGCTTGGCTGCATGTATGTTTGTCTGTCATATCCTAGCCTCAGCCTGGGCTTGGCTGCATGTATGTTTGTCTGTCATATCCTAGCCTCAGCCTGGGCTTGGCTGCATGTATGTTTGTCTGTCATATCCTAGCCTCAGCCTGGGCTTGGCTGCATGTATGTTTGTCAGTCATATCCTAGCCTCAGCCTGGGCTTGGCTGCATGTATGTGTGTCAGTCATATCCTAGCCTCAGCCTGGGCTTGGCTGCATGTATGTTTGTCTGTCATATCCTAGCCTCAGCCTGGGGTTGGCTTCATGTATGTTTGTCAGTCATATCCTAGCCTCAGTCTGGGGTTGGCTTCATGTATGTTTGTCTGTCATATCCTAGCCTCAGCCTGGGCTTGGCTGCATGTATGTTTGTCTGTCATATCCTAGCCTCAGCCTGGGCTTGGCTGCATGTATGTTTGTCAGTCATATCCTAGCCTCAGCCTGGGCTTGGCTTCATGTATGTTTGTCTGTCATATCCTAGCCTCAGCCTGGGCTTGGCTGCATGTATGTTTGTCTGTCATATCCTAGCCTCTGCCTGGGCATGGCTGCATGTATGTTTGTCTATCATATCCTAGCCTCAGCCTGGGCTTGGCTGCATGTATGTTTGTCAGTCATATCCTAGCCTCAGCCTGGGCTTGGCTGCATGTATGTTTGTCAGTCATATCCTAGCCTCAGCCTGGGCTTGGCTGCATGTATGTTTGTCAGTCATATCCTAGCCTCAGCCTGGGCTTGGCTGCATGTATGTTTGTCTGTCATATCCTAGCCTCAGTCTGGGCTTGGCTGCATGTATGTTTGTCAGTCATATCCTAGCCTCAGCCTGGGCTTGGCTGCATGTATGTTTGTCAGTCATATCCTAGCCTCAGATTCTGATCAGACTGGATGAAAAATTGTGGTCAGCCACTTAAACTTTTTTTTAAACTCAATCGTACCTTACTTAAATATAAGGTAATATAAATAATTCAGAACCACGTACACTACACTGTACTATTTTTGTGACTTAATTCATGTCTGCATAAATTACTCATTACCATTGTAATCAGATATAAATAGTTCATTACCACTGTAACTTATTTAGCTATCAAAACTTTGTGGGCCAGTACATGGACCCATTATATGCCTCTGTAATATTTTGACCATTGCCCACGCCATGGATATATAGGAGTAACTACCACCCACACCATGGATATATAGCAGTAACTACCACCCACACCATGGATATGAGGTGACTACAGCCCACGCCATGGATATATAGCAGTAACTACCACCCACACCATGGATATGAGGTGACTACAGCCCACGCCATGGATATATAGGAGTAACTACCACCCACACCATGGATATGGGGTGACTACCGCCCACGCCATGGATATATAGGAGTAACTACCACCCACACCATGGATATGGGGTGACTACCGCCCACGCCATGGATATATAGGAGTAACTACCACCCACACCATGGATATGGGGTGACTACCGCCCACGCCATGGATATATAGGAGTAACTACCACCCACACCATGGATATGAGGTGACTACCGCCCACACCAAAGGTATGGGGTGACTACCACCTACACCATGGATATATAGGGGTAGCTACCCCCTGACCATGGATATATAGTGGTGACTACCCCCAGACTATGGATATATAGGGGTGACTACCCCCAGACAATGGGTATATAGGGGTGACTACCGCCCACACCATGGGTATGGGGTGACTACTGCCCACACCATGGGTATAAAGGGGTAACTACCACCCACACCATGGGTATGGGGTGCATAAGGCAGATATTAAATAACTTATATAGTCACTTTCTGGCACTCTATGCTCTTGCGCTGCCCTCTACAGGACGGATACTGAGTGTACTTCGGCAGACGAAGTTAATCTTATTTAGGTTGATCTCTTCTTATGATACGCACTTATACTTTCACGCTAACACACTGCAGTTAACCCTCCCCATCTCTTCTTAAACAACTCCCAAATAGCTCCATTAACCTGGAGTATACCTGGAGAGGGTTTCAGGGGTCAACGCCCCCGCGGCTAGGTCTGAGGCCAGGCCTCGTGATGGATAAGAGTCTGATCAACCAGGCTGTTACTGCTGGCCGCATGCAAACTGACGTACGAACCACAGCCCGGGTGGTCAGGTACTGACTTTAGGTGCCTGTCCAGTGCCTTCTTGAAGACAGCCAGGGGTCTACTGGTAATCCCCCTTATGTATGCTGGGAGGCAGTTGAACAGTCTTGGGCCCCTGACAATTATTGTGTTCTCTCAGTGTACTCGTGGCACCCCTGCTTTTCATTTGGGGAATGTTGCATCTCCTGCCGAGTCTTTTACTTTCATAGGGAGTGATTTTCGTGTGCAAGTTTGGTACTAATCCCTCTATTATTTTCCAAGTGTATATTATCATGTATCTCTCTCGCCTGCGTTCCAGGGAATACAAATCAAATGACTTCAACCGTTTCCAGTAATTTAGGTGCTTTATCATACTTATGTGTGTCGTGAAAGTTCTTTGTACACTCTCCAGGTCAGCAATATCGCCTGCCTTGAAGGGAGCAGTTAGTGTACAACAGTATTCCAGCCTAGAGAAAACAAGCGATTTGAAGAGAATCATCATGGGCTTGGCATCCCTAGTTTTGAAGGTTCTCATTATCCATCCCATCATTTTCCTAGCACATGCGGTAGATACATTGTTTTGGTCTTTGAAGGCGAGATCCTCTGACATTATCACTCCCAGGTCATTCACATTACTTTTTTGTTCTATTGTATGGTTAGAATTTGTTGTATACCCTGATACAGATTTAATTTCCTCAAGTTTTCCATATCTGAGTAGTTGAAAGTTCTCTTCATTGAACTTCATATTGTTTTGAGTGGCCCATTAGAAGATTTGGTTGATGTGTGTGATCACGGTATCTCCTGTGCTAGGTAAGTTTGGAGTCTTGCGGTGTCTTCGATGGAGGTCACTGTCATGGTAATTCGGGTGTCATCCGCAAAGGAAGACACGGAGCTATAGCTTACATCTCTGTCTATGTCAGATATGGGAGCGAGTACTGTGCCTTGTGGAACAGAGCTTTTCACCATAGCTGCCTCGGACTTTACTCTGTTTACTATTACTCTTTGTGTTCTATTTGTCAGGAAGTTATAGATTCATCTACCAACTTTTCCTGTATTTTGTTTATCCTCTACAGCATCCAGGACCTTGTCATAGTGGTCCAGTAGCTGAAACAGACAGAAGCGACCTGCTCTAAACCCGTGTTGCCCTGGGTTGTGTAATTGATGGGTATCTAGGTGGTTGGCGTTCTTGCTTCTTAGAACCCTTTCAAAGATTTTTTATGATATAGGATGTTAATGCTATCGGTCTGTAGTTCTTTACAATTGCTTTACTGCCACCTTTGTGGAGTGGGGCCATGTTTGTTGTTTTTAGTGAGTGTGGGATGACCCCTGTGTCCATTCTCCCTCTCCATAGAATACTGAAGGCACATGACAGGGGCTTCTTGCAATTTTTGATGAACATGGAGTTCCATGAGTCTGGGCCTGGGGCAGAGTGCATGGGCATGTCATTTATTCCCTTTTCAAAGTCTTTTGGTGTTAGGATAATATCAGAGATTTTTGAGATAACCAAATTTTGGGTCTCGTTCATAAATAATTCATTTGGATTGTCGACCCTTAGTCTGGGCAGCGGCTCGCTGAACACTGAGTCGTATTGGGACTTTAGTATCTCACTCATTTTTTTGCTGTCATCTGTGTATGTCCCATCTTGCCTAAGCAGAGGCCCAATACTGGATGTTGTTTTTTCCTTAGCTCTGGCATAAGAGAAGAAGTATTTTGTTTTGTTTTCTCAATTTCCTTTATGGCTTTTAGTTCTTCCTGCGATTCTTGTCTCCTGTAAGATTCCTTCAGCTTAAGTTCGATATTTGCAATTTCGTTGACCAGTGCCTCCCTTCGTATTTCGGACATATATGCCCTTCTCAGCAGTTGTTACTCTTCGCCTTCGTCTGTATAGGGAGCATCTCTCTCTTTCTAGTTTACATCTTCTCTTTCTTTTTCTTAATGGAATGTGTCTTGAGCAGATCTCAAGAACCACAGTTTATTTTTTCTAGGTGTTGTTTAGGATATCTTCCCATCTTATTTCATTTAGAACATGGTTGACTTGTTCCCATTGTATGTTTTTGTTATTGAAGTTGAATTTTGTGAAGACACCCTCATGACTGATCACATTTTGCTGGTAAGGAGCCCTGTGCATATATGTGTGTAGCTCTATTATGTTGTGATCTGAGTGTATTGTCTTTGATACAGTTATATTACGTATCAGATCATCATTGTTAGTGAAGATGAGGTCCAGCGTATTTTCTAGTATTGTATTTAAGGTGAATTTTGTGCAGAGATTTAATAGCTCGTGTGTGTGTGTATTTTCATCTGCGCTGCCTCCTGGGGTGATCTCTGCTAAAATATTATTTGCTATACTCCTCCATTTTAGGTGTCTCAAGTTGAAATCTCCCAGTAGTAAGATGTTTGGGGCAGGAGTTGGGAGATTTTCCAGACAGTGGTCAATTTTTAAAAGGTGTTTCCGTAATTGCTGGGAAGTTGCATCCGGAGGCTTGTATACCACCACAATGACAAGGTTTTGGTTTTCAATCTTAACTGCCAAAACTTCAACTACATCATTTGAGGTGTTTAGTAGTTCTGAGCAAATGAGCGACTCTGTGACGTACAGGCCAACCCCCCCCCCCCTTGTTGCCTGTTTAGTCTGTCGCATCTGAATAGGTTATAACCTGGGATCCATATTTCGTTGTCATAGTGATCTTTTATCTCTCAAGTTATTTTGTTTTTAATTATCAATCGTTTCTAGCCATGATGATGAAATATTGAAGGTGTTTCAGGCGAGAACTTTTTTAATTATGTATACTATAGATGCTAATTATGTATTCCATGTATACCAGACATTTATATAAATAAATATATATACAGAGCAATACTGCTCTTGGCCGAGACTCAAACCCAAGATTTAGACAACCTCCTAGGAAGCCAGCTAGACTCTCGACGCTCTAGACCACTGCACCAATGTTATGTGTCTAATGGGAACACTAGACATGTAGTAGTTACTAGTTGAAGAATTAGACACATGTGCAACATCTGGGTATCTTTATTGTAGACGTTTCGCCATCCAGTGGCTTTATCAATACAAATTCAAGGACAAAAGATGAGGTAGTCAGTAGTTCAGCCTTGGAGTTGGTGAAGAGCACCGTACTCTTGAAGAGTCTGAAGTACAGGTATTGTTATTGTTGTAGATTCGCCGGTATAATCGCTCTGCCTGGGGCTTTTCCAAGAGGTGGTTCGGCCTTGGTTCCCTGTTGTGGGAGTGTCTCAGACCAATGTCTGCCATGGGAGGCGGTACAAGTACCTCCTTATCTTGGAAAAATAAACACATAAGCAGTATAATGTGATCCTTTATTGACAACGTTTCGCCCACGCAGTGGGCTTTATCGAGTCACAGACAGATCTACCTGGAAAAAGAGTAACATGAGTATTTATAGGATTTAGTCAGGTGGAGAATGCTGGGTCAGGTGGAGAATGCTGAATGTGACAGTCTTAAAAGTAGTGTGATAGTTGAAAACATAGTGTGACTTAAAGGACCTGCAGTGTACCATTCTTGAGTTCTAGGTGGGATAGCGTTGAAGAAGTTTCTTGGCAATAGGTTCAGCTATGTTGTAGAAGCCGTTGTTCTGGTTGAAGTTGTTGGATATACAGATAAGTGATGATTCCAGGATTCTTCGGTATTGCGTGTTGTCTTCTCTGGCGATGAGTGTTGCGTTTCTGTAGTTGATCAAATGGTTGTGTAAATTTTGGTGTTGAACACAGGCATTTCTTGAGTCGTCAGATCTGCCTGCGTACTGGTGTTCTGAAATGCGTGTTTGGAGGTCTCTGGATGTTTCGCCAACGTATAATTTGCTGCAGCCATTACAAGGGATTGTGTATACCCCTGCCGTGGATTGAAGTTTTTCCTGTCTGTTACTGGTAATGTCCTTGATGGTGGTGGATGTGGAGATGGATACTCGGAATGAGGTCTTAGAAAAAATGTTGGAAACGTGTTTGGAAATGGAGTTGGTGGGAAGGACTATGTATCTCTTCTCAGCAGTGTCTTCATTACCTTCATTATCTTTGTACCTTGTTCAGCTAACAAAACTTTGGGGCCCAGTCTCTGGACCCATTACATACCTCTATAATCTGTAAATACCTTTGTAACTTGTCATGATTGTGACCAGATGTACCTAAGTTCATTACCTCTGTAACTTGCTCAGCTATCAAAACTTTGAGACCCAGTCCCTGGACCCATTATGTACCTCTGCAATCTTTTGACTACCGCCCAGAGGATGGGTATGGGGTGCATAATAAAGATATTAAACTAAGCAATTTCACTTGCCTTGAAAGGTGGTGCTAGTGTGCAGCAACATTCCAGCCCAGATAGAACAAGCGACCCGGCCCCGCCCGGCATCCCTAGTTTTGAAGGTTCCCACCAGCCACCCTGTCACCCTTCTAGCAGACTCGACTGATACACTGGTACGGTCCTTGAAGGTGAGATCCTCTGACATGATCACTCTCAGGTCCCCTACACTAGTTTCTCGCTCGTGTGTGTGTGTGTGTGTGTGTGTGTGTGTGTGTGTGTATGTGTGTGTGTGTATGTGTGTGTGTGTGTGTGTGTGTACTCACGTAATTGTGGTTGCAGGGGTCGAGACTCAGCTCCTGGCCCCGCCTCTTCGCTGTCCGCTACTGGGTCTCTGCTCTCCCTGCTCCATGAGCTTTATCATACCTTGTCTTAAAACTATGTATGGTTCCTGCCTCCACTATATCTTTCTCTAGACTATTCCACTTCCTGACTACTCTGTGGCTGAAGAAATGTGTGTGTGTGTGTGTGTGTGTTAGTTACCATTTTGTCCTAGGCACATGTCGATTAGACACTAGGCCTGTTGTATGTATATGTGTGTGTGTTGTAAGGAAACACTTCGAAATGTTTCGGCCCCGCCGGGAATCGAACCCGGGCCCTCCGTGCGTGAAGCGAGAGCTTTAGCCACCATGCCATGTGTGTGTGTGTGTGTGTGTGTGTGTGTGTGTGTGTGTGTGTGTGTGTGTGTGTGTGTGTGTGTGTGTGTGTGTGTGTGTGTGTGTGTGTGTGTGTGTGTGTGTTAGAGAATCAACGATTCGTTCAATTCGAGACAATGATGGGAAGATAAAGGCTTGTATGATGAGTAATCCTCAATGTGACACAATGAAAAGAATGAACGACAGGTCATTACAGATAAATAAAACAGGAAAGTTTACCGAACATATGGATCAAAATACAAAGAATGGTGATTGTATTATTAGGAGAAAAAGTCTTTTTATAATATCAAACAGTTTACCTGGAGAGGGTTTCAGGGGTCAAAGCCCCCGCGTTGTGGGGAGGGAGAACAAAATAAACAATGAGTGCACAATTACTTCTGGATAGTGGCTCTGTCGACCTTCCTGCTGCAGGAAAAAGTTCCTGGCAGAGTTCCAGTCACGGAATTGTGTCTTTTTGTTCTTCAGGATGTATCTATCCGTGAGAAATCTTGGCGTCTCCCACCAAGGCAGGGTGACCCGAAAAAGAAAAACTTTCATCATCATTTACTACATCACTGTCTTGCCAGAGGCTCGCTTACACTACAGTTATAAAAGTAACATTAACATCCCTCCTTCAGAGTGCAGATACTGTACTTCCCATCTCCAGGACTCAAGTCCGGCCTGCCGGTTTCCCTGAATCCCTTCATAAATGTTACTTTGCTCACACTCCAACAGCACGTCAACTCCTAAATACCATTTGTCTCCATTCGCTCCTCTCTAACATGCGCATGCATAGGGATGTTCGGGCAGTGGGTACGGCGTGTGGGTTGTGGATTAAATTGTTTGGGTGCATTGGGGTTGTCGGGGTTGATGGCCTTCTATAGGTGGTTCTGAGGGAGGTTGTATTAGTTCCTTCTCCTGAGACTGAGTTCTCCTGCCCATCTCTGCCCAACTGTGTGTGTGTGTGTACTCACCTAGTTGTGGTTGCACGGGTCGAGTCACAGCTCCTGGCCCCGCCTCTTCACTGGTCGTTACTAGGTCACTCTTCCTGCTCCACGAGCTTTATCATACCTCTTCTTAAAGAAGTGTGTGTTTGTGTACTGTTCGTGAGGACGGTGGTATACAAACGGGATGTGAATGAAATTCCTAAATGAAATTTCCACTCCACCACTGTGGCGGGCGTTAAGGGAACACTATACACCTAACGTTATCTCCT
The DNA here is from genome assembly GCA_009830355.1 of Cherax destructor. NCBI lineage: Eukaryota > Metazoa > Arthropoda > Malacostraca > Decapoda > Parastacidae > Cherax > Cherax destructor. The sequence continues at coordinate 10,331 of WNWK01013189.1, forward strand.
ATGGTAGTGCAGTGGTCGAGAGTCTAGCTGGCTTCCTGGGAGGCTGCCTTAACTCACATATATAATATCCAAAGTAGTTAGACTGTTGGGTTTAGTCCTGACTCTTTCTCTTCTACTTCAGCTCTTCCTCTCACCGGCTATTCTTCTTCTGTCCCCACTTCCCCCTCGCCCCTAGTGGGTCCTTACCTGAGAGTCTGAACTAACTAACTAACTGCCTTAAGTCTCGGTCAGTCACATTATTATTCTTTGCTGTAAAACCACTTGCTTCTGTGGTTACACTGATATAACATATACTAACCATGCTGAAGATGATAGAGGGGCTGAAGGTATTGCAGGTGAGAGCGACGAGAGAGGCGAGGCCCGTGGCACAGGTCCTGATAGGTGTGGGGTGAAGCTCAGCCGCCTGCAGATACGTCACTAAGAAAGTCATGGAGGAGCAGAACTTGGCTGTCAACACCAGTGCCGCCACAGCCCCGTGACGCTCAGCATAACCTGTGATCACACACACTAAGTCAAAACTACAGGTCACATTGCAGTGGCTGGAACAATTTACAAGTTAACCACAAATTGGAAATGAAAGCAACGACGTTTCAGGTCCACCTGGACCATTATATCACAATGTTGCTGTGTCTGACAAATGTGATGTTAATGATTTACAAAACTGACAAGTTGAACAATGAGACACTTGTGTTACATTTGGGAATATTTATTGCTGTGTCTGACAGCAACATCGTGGGAATTCTTCAAAGCTCGCCTAACCTAGAGGAATGATCTATTTAAACTAGTGGAATTTTTCCCACTAGTGTCTCCGCCTCCTCCTGCTTCAACTCATCTGACTGCAGTATATAAGATGCTGCTCCACGCATATGCTGTACATTTCTCAAGACTGATGAACTAAACACATCCACTCCAGGTTGAGGGACTGATTGACTCAAACTCAATTTCATTTTCCACTGCTCTTCTCTGTACTGGACTGAAGAAGCCACTGCCTGGCGAAACGTTTCCACAATAAAGATTCCCAAATGTTGCACAAGTGTTGCACCAGTGTTGCACCAGTGTTGCATCAGTGTTGCATTCTTCAACTGTTTACTTAAGTTGCGTGCATGATGGCGTTCATATAGGTATGCATACGTGGGTGTGTATATATATGTATGTGTGGGTAAATACATGTGCGTGTACGTGAGTGTATACATGAGTGTTCACCTCTATGTGGTTGCAAGGGTCGAGTCTCAGCTCCCGGCCCCACCTTTTCGCTGCCCACTACTGGAATCCCTTTTGTGTGTATATGCATACATGTGCGAGCATTTTTTTATTCACATGCACATATAGAGCGACGTGGGTTTATGTGTCAGTAAGGAGAACATTAGCTTTCAAAACATAGACATTGTCCTGCGCATTTCTAGACAAGTAAGATAATTTTGCAGCAAGATCATATATATTATTTACCTCCCTTTTTTCTCGCTAAGTATTTCTCTTCTTACGTCTCTCCATACGTTGTTATCCTCTTTCCTTCCCCTATCTCAGCCCTATTTTTTTCCTTTCTTCCTCTGTCTACTTTGTTACTCTCCTCAATTCCTTTCTGCCATCTTTTCCCCAATGGAAATAAGTCACTCTGTCTGACTTTTTGGGTTATCCTGGGTTCTCTACACATATGCTGCTATGTATGATAATCTATGTAAATGTATTTGTGTATACCTGAATAAACTTACTTACTTAATTCTCCATGCCGCTTTGCTGTCTTTCCTCTCTCCCTGGCCTATTTCCTCCTCTTAACCCACTCCCAGTTTACCTCTTCTCATTCCCCTCCACTCACCCAAACTCAGGAGGGCAGAATCTAGGAGGAGTGCAGCGGTGCAGAGGACCATGATGGAGACGTGTAGTGTGGTCCTGCCCAGACGAGGCAACAACAACAACACCAGCATGTTAGCAGGAATCTCCATGGCTGAGGTACACAGCCACCCCAGGAATGGGTTCTCCACCACGTAGGGGTACTTCATGGTGGTGCTGAAGTACAGAATGAGGTTCACAGTCCTGGGGAAGTAAAAGAGAGTGGAGGAAGGTAGTGGATGATGTTTGATTCATCAGAGATCAAGCTTTCCTAATAATGGTCTTTGGCAGATGAAGAGCAGTTAAATGAGTAAGCATCCACCGGCTTACAGGCGCTGTTTTACACACTATTAAAAATGCTAAACAACAATCTCTGCCTCCCAGTGTATCCCAAATATCTTTGTGTATCATTGGTATTAGTCACGTGGAAGAAGAGCGCTACAAACCCAAACAAAAGTAACCTGCAGAAGAAGTTTGAGGTGAACAGTACCTCAGCCATCAAAGGTGATACCCCGTCCGTCATTCTTGATGAATTTAAAGAGGATACCCAAGGATCACTTCTCTTGCATCTATTGCATCTGCTGCCCGTTATGCCCTGGCATGTCAGTGGCTCTCCTTGCACTTCTATGTAAATCTCTATGTAAAATTGCGATAAAATAAAAAAAATTACTTTAGATTTATCAAGACTGACAGACAAGCATAGCATTTCATGGCAGAAGGGATTGATAATCTTACACTACTTCTTCACCTTACACAGTATCTATCAAAACGGTCTTGTTTCTAAATTTGCCTAGAGTTTTCTCTCTCTCTCTAAAAAAAAAAAAAAAACTGATATAGCCCAGGATAACCCAGGTAAATCTAGCAATAAAGATTCTTTCCCTTAGCGCCCTTGGGTCCTTCCCTAGGATGTGACTCACAACAATAGACTAACAGAAGCAAAAAGTGTTGCTTCTGTTAGTCTATTGAATTGAACATTCTTTTAGCCTCGCCCAAGACTGAGCCCAGGTCCCATCAGATGGGGTTTGTAGCGGTGTTCTTATGTGGGGAGCTTGCTGCCCTCTCCTGCTGTGGCTGTGGCTAGTGTGCGGGGAGCTTGCTGCCCTCTCCTGCTGTGGCTGTGGCTAGTGTGCGGGGAGCTTGCTGCCCTCTGCTGCTGTGGCTGTGGCTAGTGTGCGGGGAGCTTGCTGCCCTCTCCTGCTGTGGCTGTGGCTAGTGTGCGGGGAGCTTGCTGCCCTCTCCTGCTGTGGCTGTGGCTAGTGTGCGGGGAGCTTGCTGCCCTCTGCTGCTGTGGCTGTGGCTAGTGTGCGGGAGCTTGCTGCCCTCTCCTGCTGTGGCTGTGGGTAGTGTGTGGGAGCTTGCTGCCCTCTCCTGCTGTGGCTGTGGCTAGTGTGCGGGGAGCTTGCTGCCCTCTCCTGCTGTGGCTGTGGGTAGTGTGTGGGGAGCTTGCTGCCCTCTCCTGCTGTGGCTGTGGCTAGTGTGCAGGGAGCTTGCTGCCCTCTCCTGCTGTGGCTGTGGGTAGTGTGCAGGGAGCTTGCTGCCCTCTGCTGCTGTGGCTGTGGGTAGTGTGTGGGGAGCTTGCTGCCCTCTCCTGCTGTGGCTGTGGCTAGTGTGCAGGGAGCTTGCTGCCCTCTCCTGCTGTTGCTGTGGGTAGTGTGCAGGGAGCTTGCTGCCCCTCCTGCTGTGGCTGTGGGTAGTGTGCAGGGGGCTTGCTGCCCTCTCCTACTGTGGCTGTGGGTAGTGTGGGGAGCTTGCTGCCCTCTCCTGCTGTGGCTGTGGGTAGTGTGCGGGAGCTTGCTGCACTCTCCTGCTGTGGCTGTGGGTAGTGTGCGGGAGCTTGCTGCACTCTCCTGCTGTGGCTGTGGGTAGTGTGCGGGAGCTTGCTGCCCTCTCCTGCTGTGGCTGTGGGTAGTGTGGGGAGCTTGCTGCCTCTCCTGCTGTGGCTGTGGGTAGTGTGCGGGAGCTTGCTGCCCTCCTGCTGTGGCTGTGGGTAGTTTGAGGGAGCTTGCTGCCCTCTCCTACTGTGGCTGTGGGTAGTGTGGGGGAGCTTGCTGCCCTCTCCTGCTGTGGCTGTGGGTAGTGTGCGGGGAGCTTGCTGCACTCTCCTGCTGTGGCTGTGGGTAGTGTGCGGGGAGCTTGCTGCCCTCTGCTGCTGTGGCTGTGGGTAGTGTGCGGGGAGCTTGCTGCACTCTCCTGCTGTGGCTGTGGGTAGTGTGCGGGGAGCTTGCTGCCCTCTGCTGCTGTGGCTGTGGGTAGTGTGCGGGGAGCTTGCTGCCCTCTACTGCTGTGGCTGTGGGTAGTGTGCGGGGAGCTTGCTGCCCTCTCCTGCTGTGGCTGTGGGTAGTGTGCGGGGAGCTTGCTGCCCTCTGCTGCTGTGGGTAGTGTGCGGGAGCTTGCTGCCCTCTGCTGCTGTGGCTGTGGGAAGTGTGCGGGAGCTTGCTGCCCTCTCCTGCTGTGGCTGTGGGTAGTATGCGGGGAGCTTGCTGCCCTCTCCTGCTGTGGCTGTGGGTAGTGTGCGGGGAGCTTGCTGTCCTCTCCTGCTGTGGCTGTGGGTAGTGTGCGGGGCTTGCTGCCCTCTCCTGCTGTGGCTGTGGGTAGTGTGCGGGAGCTTGCTGCCCTCTACTGCTGTGGCTGTGGGTAGTTTGCGGGGAGCTTGCTGCCCTCTCCTGCTGTGGCTGTGGGTAGTGTGCGGGGAGCTTGCTGCCCTCTCCTGCTGTGGCTGTGGGTAGTGTGCGGGGAGCTTGCTGCCCTCTCCTGCTGTGGCTGTGGATAGTGTGCGGGGAGCTTGCTGCCCTCTACTGCTGTGGCTGTGGGTAGTGTGCGGGGAGCTTGCTGCCCTCTACTGCTGTGGCTGTGGGTAGTGTGCGGGGAGCTTGCTGCCCTCTACTGCTGTGGCTGTGGGTAGTGTGCGGGGAGCTTGCTGCCCTCTCCTGCTGTGGCTGTGGGTAGTGTGCGGGGAGCTTGCTGCCCTCTACTGCTGTGGCTGTGGCTAGTGTGCGGGGAGCTTGCTGCCCTCTACTGCTGTGGCTGTGGGTAGTGTGCGGGGAGCTTGCTGCCCTCTCCTGCTGTGGCTGTGGCTAGTGCTATATTGATGTAAAGCGCTACACTCATTTGTTGTTTGATGGAAAATTACAATAATAATCTGAATCCCCACAGCATGAATAAATCCTCACAGTGAGTATGAATCTTCACAGTATGAATCTTCACAGTATGAATCTTCACAGTATGATTCTTCACAGTATGAATCTTCACAGTATGAATCTTCACAGTATGAATCTTCACAGTATGAATCTTCACAGTATGAATCTTCACAGTATGAATCTTCACAGTATGAATCTTCACAGTATGAATCTTCACAGTATGAATCTTCACAGTATGAATCTTCACAGTATGAATCTTCACAGTATGAATCTTCACAGTGTGTATAAAATTTGGAGTCATGAGAGACTGACAGTCTATCTGTGATCTGTCACATAGACTTGACTGACACACTGGCTGACACATGGAACATGTGTCAGCCAGTCTGGTTGACACAAACATTTATTAGTCCAAAATTTAACAAAGATTATTAGTATATAACTTTTATAAATGCTTCAGCAGGTGTCAGCACCGATCATATGTACATATTTTTTTTTACGTTCATCTAATAATCATGATGCAAAAACGCTTCCTAATTATAGCGTAACGTGATGGACTGAGTACATTACAAGTAAACACTTTTACTTGACATGTGAACACCTACACATGAGACTTGAACACCTGAGTGTGGGACTCACCAGCAGACAGTGACGAGGGCTGTACCGGAGACGAGACGTGGGTACTGGGACACCAGCTTGAAGACAGACACTGGACCACAGCTCCACTGTACGGTGTCTGGCATGCTGCCCACAGCACCTCCACACGCCTGCCACCGCCCAGTAACAGTTAGTTTAATATCTATATTATGCCCCCCATACCCATCCTGTGGGCGGTAGTCAAAAGATTACAGAAGTACATAATGGGTCCAGGGACTGGGCCCCAAAGTTATGATAGCTGAGCAAGTTACAAAGGTAATGCACTCCAGGTAGATCTGGTCACAATCATGGCAAGTTACAAAGGTAATGAACGAAATTATATTTTTTAAGATTTTGTCGCCGAAGTGGCTAGTGTATTGTGCACCCTATATGCATCCTGTGTACGGTAGCAGATTGTATATTGTGCCTCTCAATCCTTCCAGTGAAGAAATACAAATACATGTACTCTATTTCCTTTATGTATTATACAATTAAAGTAAATTATATGTAATAAAATGTTGTTAGGCAGAAAAGAAAGCAACTAGCATGCAGCGCATTTGGGGAAAACAAACGGTAGCAGCTAATTCATAATAATAATAATAATTATAATAATAATAATAATAATAATAATAATAATAATAATAATAATAATAATAATAATAATAATAATAATAATAATAATAATATCTTTATTTACTACAAGTACATATACAAGGTATACAGGACTAGATGAATGGTTCAGAGAACCGACAAGTTATAAATTAGACACATATGCAACACTTGGGTATCATTATTGAGGAAACGTTTCGCCACACAGTGACTTCATCAGTCCATACAAAGCAGAAAGGTGTAAGGAGAGGAGGAGTTTGAGGTAATCAGTCCCTCGGCCTGGAGTCGATGTGTTCAGTCCATCAATCTTGTAAAAAGTACAGCATAGAGCCATAGAAGTGGCTCTATGCCACTTCGACTAGTGGATGGTACCACTATGACCCCGCCTCCTCCTGCTGCGCCTCACCTGACTACAGTATATAAGCCACCTCTACGGTTCTATGCTGTACTTTTTACAAGATTGATGGACTGAACACATCGACTCCAGGCCGAGGGACTGATTACCTCAAACTCCTCCTCTCCTTACACCTTTCTGCTTTGTATTGGACTGATGAAGCCACTGTGTGGCGAAACGTTTCCTCAATAAAGATACCCAAGTGTTGCATATGTGTCTAATTTATAATATGTATACAGTCCTAGCTGACATCAATGACATACTACTATATAGAAAGCCACTTGTTATGCTGAGCATTTCCCGCAAATTAGGTCAGTTTTGTCCCAGGATGCGACCCACACCAGTCCACTAACACCCAAGTACCCATTTTACTGATGGGTGAACATGGACGACCTGTGTAAGGAAACACAACTATCCTGGTGACGGTAGTAAATAATTTGTGTACCCCATATCTATCCTGTGGACGATAGGAACTAGATTATTGTGTACCCCATATACGTCCTATGGACTGGAGCCCAGAAACATATACATACACAAAAGACCTATAAACTAGGCCCTAAAATGGTTAACAAAAGAACATCTGGGTATTTGCAAATTAATATTTTCAACTGTTACAGAGGGACGAAAAAAAAAGAAAACAATTACATTTAAATGTTAGTGATCAGGAGGAAATACTATTTTTTTTATATTCACGGGGAAGCGCTAAATCAGTACGGATTACACAGCACCTGGAAAATGACAGGTAATCAGGTTAAACCCCAGAGATGGAAGGCAGTCGTAATTGCTTTGCTCTAAACTTTGCATCAGCGTCAAGGCGCCACCTTGGAAGGGGACTTGGGAAGAAGAATCATGACACGATAAGTGCAAAATGTCTATGGGTGCTCTGATAATTAAGTCGATTAACAAATAAATGAATATGATTAGAACTAAAACCAAAGGTGAATACACAGGTACATATAATGAAATAAGAATAACCCAGCGAGGCAGAGTTACTGGTAAATGATGAGGTACCTGGGTGTAGATACAAGTAGGCAAATATTATGATTTATCGTGAAACGCTCATCCCGCGTGGGTCATTCAGCACACAGTGGTGGAAGCTCGATCCTCCGTCTGTTAATTTTTTGTACTTACCCTCCTTCATGTATTCAGATTTATGTATCAGAAACACAAACTACTGACAAAAAATGCATATTTTATAATAAACAAGACGTATATCTGTTACCCAGCATGCATCTTCCCTTACTCTATTCCTTCTAACAACTTCCCCTTTCTTTTCTTGCTCCATCCTGCCCTCTACACTGACCTTGCGGAGTCTGGCCACAACTTCGTGTTGAGGTGGGTTGAGATGGTTCATCTTTGCTACTCGTCGCAGTACAGTTGCCGCAGCCTCCAGACGTCCCCGCGTCAGCAGCCACCTGGGAGACTCCTCGATTACCCTGCCAGAGACAGATAGGCACTTAAGACAGATGGAGGCGGTAAGACAGGTACGTAGAGAGGCAGAGAGAGACTACAGATAGATATAGAAGAGTAGACGATAAGGCAGGGACATAGAGGGGCAGACGATAAAACAGGGACATAGATGAGCAGACGATAAGACAGGAATAGGATATAGAAAGACAAGGCAGACAAGTAGGGAGGCAGACGATGACGTCATAGGCAAGTTTTAGGGTTCCTGTTCACAAAAAGAAGAGCAGAGCAGAAAACAGAAACTACAGACCAGTGTCACTCCTGTCAATCACTGGCAAGATCCTTGAGACAATAATCTCACGACAAATGACAGAGTTTTTTGACTACCACTCACTACTTTGTGACCGTCAATATGGCTTCAGGAAAGGTTACTCTGCTGCTGATCTGTTGTTAACCTCTCCACTAAGTGGCACCAGTCATTGTATGAATCCAAAGTCAGCTGTGTGGTAACACTGGACATTGCTGGTGCTTTCGACCGAATATGGCACCAGGGCCTCTTGGCAAAACTGCAAGCACTGGGAATTGCAGGTTCTACACTATATCTCTTCAGTGATTACCTTTAAGATAGATCTCTCAGTGTAGTTCTCAATGGGACAGAGTCAGCAAAACATCCTACTGGGACAAGTGTTCCACAGGGAAGTGTGCTGGGATCATTGTTATGGAATGTCTACTTCAATGACCTTCTTCATCTCATCCCAGAATCCCATGCATATGCAGACGACTGTACTTTGACATTTACTTATCCAAGATAAGAAATGTCATCTGCTCTAAGCTACATCAATCACCAGCTAAGAGCTATATCAGCTTGGGGAAACCAATGGCAGGTAACATTTGCTTCTGAGAGAACACAAATGATGATGGTCTCTAGGTACCATGATGGTAATCCTGGAGCAGTGATAAGTATGAATGGAAAAAGTGTTGGTATCTGGGGATGAAGATGATATCCTTGGGGTGAAACTCGACTCCATACTGACCATGAAGAACCATGTTATATTGCAAACAAGGCGGCCAGGAAGCTTACTGCACTTCGACGTATATCTCATCTGCTTGACAGTAGAGGCTGCAAGATTCTGTACGAGGCACAAGTACGTTCACATACCTTGAGAATGCTCCACTTTCCTGGATTGCCTGCCTTTCCCCCATCTCATCTGAGACTTCTTGACAGAGTAGAGAACAGGGCAAGACGACTCATCTCTCGCTTGGACCCAGCCTGGATAGATCTGTCATTTCAGCAGAGCCTTTAACACCAGAGGGATGTGGGAGGCTACTGTTATGTACAAGGCCAATATTGTCAAAGTACCACACTTGTCAACACTCCGAGGACAGCGAGAAGTGAGCTTCTACACCTACAACTATAGTCAGAGTGTAGTTGCAGCAAGCAGCAACTTCACTCTGGCTGTAACCTTCTCCAGAACATCACTTCATCTGAGATCATTTATTCCCAGGATGACTCGAGTCTGGAACAAGTTCGTACAGCATAACGACATCAACGAAGTAAAGTCAGTTGATCAAAGGAAATTGCTGGCCACAGATGGCTCCAACTTTATCCTGTTCCTTACTTGTATGTCTCATAACAATAAAAAAGGGCTTTTAAATGAGTTGATGTAAGTAACAGCTCTTAGCTTGTCAATAAAGTTAGGAATCCTTTAACTTGTCAATAGTTTCTCAATAAAGTTAGGAATCCTTAATAACCGGCAGAGGTAAACAGAAGAAAAAAAACAAGTATTTGGAAATAGAGGAAAAACGTAGGTGGTCTGGAGGGAGTGACACCGGTAGGAAGATGAGTCAAAGATAAGCAGGCAGAGAAGGAATAAAATACAAAAAAGTGAGTGAGAGAGAGAGAGAGAGAGAGAGAGAGAATAAAATGGAGAACAGAGGCACAGATGCAAGTCATTATTATAAACAAAAGAGAAACATCATGACTGAGGAGATACCTGACGTAGACCAGAGCGAGGAGGCCCGGGAGGCTGGTGACTAGACCCAACGTTGCCCAGTGCCCCGTCAGCCAGGCCAGAGGAGCCAGCAGGCACTGACCCACCGAGAAGAAGATAGAGGAGAGGGAGGTGACCATCCCTCGACGTTCGTCTCGTACCTGTTCCAGGGCTGCAGAGGAATGGAGACTAAGTAAGGATGCGTTATGAAGGGTGACTAAAACCGTGACTGAAACAATTCCATAAATTTTAAAGGAAAAACTAGACAACGTTTCGGTTTGATCTGTTATCACTAGACACTTGAGGAAAGGACACGTATGCAGACACTTAAGACATTATTAATAGGATATGTTTAGAACGTTCACTCTGCGGTGTCCCATACCTTAGTTGGTAGCGTACTCAACTTACACATTGAGTGTCCGTGGTTTGATCCCCAGTACGGGTGAAGACATTGGCGTCTTTACTTAAGACACCTGCTGTCCCTGTTCACCTAGCAGTCAGTAGGTACCTGGGTGTTAGCCGACTGGTGTGGGTCGCATCCTGGGGACAAAATTAACCTAATTTGGCCGAAATGCTCTGCATTACACGTAGTTTTCTATATAGCATGTCACTGTTGTCAGCTATGGTCTGTATAAGTTGTATCTTGTACTTGCACACATAAAAGATTATATTATTATTATTATTATTATTATTATTATTATTATTATTATTATTATTATTATTATTATTATTATTATTATTATTATTATTATTATTATTACTCACTTGAGTGGACAACGGGCCGAGAATTTCTTAATATAATGTTAGGTAAAAGGACACTAAGTACAACTAATGTGACATTTTATTGTGGCAACATTGCCACAATAAAATGTCACATTAGTTGCACTTGTGTCCTTTTATCTAACATTGTCGGTAATTTTACCAACATTGTTATTATAATGTCAAGTGTCTACATACGTGTCCTCTCCCTCAACCTGCCGGTATCTTACGCCAATTTATTAATTCGGTACTTGATTATGGTGGAGGTCGGACCGACTTGTTATTCGTTAACAAAATGTGTGGTCGTGGATGTATAGCATTATATTTTGTATTAAAATATTTTCTGTATTTTCTTTTATGAAGGTGAGTGCCTGTCTTCCTTACCTGAGATAATGACAATCTGGTAGATGACAGGCAGACCCATGGAGACCAGGAAGCGAGCTACCAACACCACCCACATCTCTCTGATGAAGACGTAAGCCGACCCCAGCACCGCCACCTTCACCGCCAGCAGCATGAACACTCGACGTCGACCAACCCTGTGCGCGAGGCAGATGTAACGAATAGGTGTTTCACACACGTGTAAAAACCACCTGTTTTACACAGGTGCTTCATGCAAATGTAGTTTTTTATACAGGAGTAAGGATCAGCTATTTTACAAAGATGAGGTGTTGTGTCAGACCATTTATGTCATATAAGTATGAACATGTTGGTGCGTAAGGAACCAGGTATGTGAAATACTATACATGTGGAAGACAGCGTTATAAGCAGGTACACATACCTACCGATTTATGTTTTCATGGGAAGGGGCACCTAGTGTCATCTCCAGGAACCGCATTTTAACCTAAAATCGACAGGCGTTCTTAAACTATAGAATCCGCATCTTATTCTAAATTCGACAGATGTTCTTAATTCCACTCCTCCCTTGTCAAACTCTGTTAATTCATCTAAGCATCTCTTCAGTCATAATCATTTTTATTTGGTTCCTCGCTCTTCTAAGGCCGATAGGTTAAATGTCATTAGTCTCTCTTCATAGGTGAATTAGCTATGAAGAGAAACTAGTCTTCTTACAAATCTCCGAATCTTTTCGAGTTTCCGGATATGGTTTAAGAGAGGCTGGTGCTGCGTACTGTATGTAGTGTATGGTGTCCTAAAGCACTTCTCACACCCTTAACACTGCTCTATCTTATTTGAAAATATTCTTGTAATGATTTTGGTGTAATTCGTCAGTTTTTTAAACCAATTTGACCAAACTGAATTTTCTTAAATAAAATAAAAATAAAATATTTTTCTTACGAAATTGAAGATAAATTTAAATTGAATATATATATTAATGACGGAGTTTTCTATTTTCAAACATTTTTCATCAAGGCTTTTCATTTATTTCTCCTAAATTTTCGTTGATAACTTGAGAAAGTCTTATTTGATCGTCTTCAAATTGTCAACTATGGCGCACTGTATCTTGGGCAAGAGTCACACCAGTATTTACATGCCTGGCTGCACTATGGACAATCACCAGTATTTACATACCTGGCTGCACTATGGACAATCACCAGTATTTACATACCTGGCTGCACTATTGACAATCTTACGTAATTCATTACCAGATTTTTGTTTCTGAGTAATAACTGCAGAAAACCTCCTCTGATCTGCTTCAAAATTTCAACACTGGTGTGTCTTAATGTTATCATACTTGTTAGTGTTGAATACCATTAAATGGTACTATTAAGGAGTGTGTAGACGCCATTCTGACACTTTAAATCTCGAAATGGTAAAGTATCATTGCATTATTTTGCCTTGATAATGGTATAGAGGGGATCTTCATCCAAGGAACAGGACTGATCCTTCCCTTGCTTGAATAGAATCTGAATGCATCTCTTTCCACAGACACTGAACGATTGATTCTGTGCAATAACTGGAGAATGAATCTTCCAGTCGACTAAACTTTAAGTACTGATGTGTTTTCCTCAGTACTCACCTAATTGTACTCACCTAATTGTGGTTGCAGGGGTCGAGACTCAGCTCCTGGCCCCGCCTCTTCGCTGTCCGCTACTGGGTCTCTGCTCTCCCTGCTCCAGTGTGTGTGTGTGTGTGTGTGTGTGTGTGTATGTGTGTGTGTGTGTGTGTGTGTGTATGTGTGTACTCACCTAATTGTACTCACCTAATTGTGGTTGCAGGGGTCGAGACTCAGCTCCTGGCCCCGCCTCTTCGCTGTCTGCTACTGGGTCTCTGCTCTCCCTGCTCCATGAGCTTTATCATACCTTGTCTTAAAACTATGTATGGTTCCTGCCTCCACTATATCTTTCTCTAGTCCATTCCACTTCCTGACTACTCTGTGGCTGAAGAAATGTTTCCTGACATCCCTTTGACTCATCTGAGTCTTCAGCTTCCAGTTGTGTCCCCTTGTTTCTGTGTTCCCTCTCTGAAACAACCTGTCACTATCTACCTTGTCAATTCCCCGCAGTATTTTGTATGTCGTTATCATGTCTCCTCTGACCCTTCTTTCCTCCAGTGTTGTTAGTCCTATTTCCCTCAATCTTTCTTCATAAGACAGACCCCTGAGTTGTGGAACTAACCTTGTCGCAAACACTGTGTGTGTGTGTGTGTATGTGTGTGTGTGTGTGGGTGTGTGTGTGTGTGTATGTGTGTGTGTGTGTACGTATGTGTGTACTTACCTATTTGTGGTTGCAGGAGTCGATTCATGGCTCCCGGCCCTACCTCTTTACTGGTCGCTACTAGGTCCACTCTCTCCCTGAACCATGACCTTTATCGTACTTCTTCTTAAAGCTATGTTTACCTGGAGTTTACCTGGAGAAGGTATCGGGGGTCAACGCCACCACGGCTCGGTCTGAGACCAGGCCTCGTGGTGGATCAGGGTCTGATCAACCAGACTGTTACTGCTGGCCGCACGCAAACTGACGTACGAACCACAACCTGGTTGGTCAGGTACTGATTTTACGTGCCTGTCCAGTGCCTTCTTGAAGACAGTCAGGGGTCTATTGGAAATCCCCCTTATGTATGCTGGGAGGCAGTTGAACAGTCTTGGGCCCCGGAAACATGTATGGATCCTGCCTCCACTACACTACATTGTTCCACTTCCTGACTAAAGAAGTACTTCCTAACATCCCTGCGACTCATTTGAGTTTTCAACTTCTAGCTGTGACCCTTTGCTGCTGTGTCCCATCTCTGACTTCTTAGCCTGTACTCCGTCTGTGGTCTTCTTTGTCCTTCCCCAAGCTTCATAACTTTGCACTTGCTGGGGTTAAACTCCAGGAGCTATTTGTCGGACCAGGCTTGCAGCCTGTCCGGATCCCCTTGCAGGCTTACCCCATCCTTGTTCGCTTGTATTCCTTTCATTAGCTTTACATCATCTGCGAACAAGGACACCTCAAAATCTATCCCTTCCGTCATGTCATTCAAAAAAGAGCACCGGACCTAGGGCTGACCCCACTCGACACATGCACGCACTCTGACACCTCGTCTCGTACAAACACACGTTGTTTCCTTCCTGTCAGGTATTCCCTGATCCACTGCAGTACTTTTCCTCCTATTCCTGCCTTCTCCTCTAGTTTTTCAACCAGTCTCTTGTGTGGTACTGTGTCGAAAGCCTTCTTACAGTCAAAGAAGATGCAGTCTACCCATACCTCTATCTCTCCTGTCTTACATTTTTATCTTATCGTTGAACCCCAGAAGGTTCGTGACGCAGGATTTCCCGTCCCTGAAGCCGTGCTGGTTGTCAAATATGAGCCCATTCCTTTCTAGGTACTCAACCACTCTTCTGATAATCTTCTCCATAACTTTACCAGCTATACCTGTCAGCGACACTGGTCTGTAATTTATTGCAGCCTGCCTGTCTCCTTTCTTAAAAATCGGGATTACATTTGCTGTCTTCAACACCTCAGACAGTTGCCCTGTTTCGGTAGATTTATTGAAAATTGTTAGTGGCACACACAGTGTGTGTGTGTGTGTGTGTGTGTCTGTGTGTCAGAGTTAAAACTTCTGTATTATAACTGATATAAAATAAAATAAAATAGTTAGCTTTTAAGTACTCTCAATGTCATCCGTTTTCTGTAAGTGAATTGTAATAAAGAATGGAGAAAGTTGTTGCCAAAGTACAAGTGTTCTCGGTGCATATAAACTAAGATGTATAACTCTCACTGTATATACTCCGGGAAAATACGCTTTCGGTGGGTTGTGATCTAAAATATATATATATATTTTTTTTTCTCTCTCTTATTCTATCTTACACTGTTTCCCTTGATTCTGGTGTAGCACAGGCACACACACACACACACACACACACACACACACACACACACACACACACACACACACACGCATACAACAGGCCTAGTGTCTAATTGACATGTGCCTAGGACAAAATGGTAACTAACACACATACACACACACACGCACGGAGGGCCCGGGTTCAATTCCCGGCGGGGCCGAAACATTTCGAAGTGTTTCCCTACACACACACACACACACACACACACACACACATATATATACAACAGGCCTAGTGTCTAATCGACATGTGCCTAGGACAAAATAGTAACTAACACACACACACACAATGTGCAAAGTCTTGGAGAAAATCATCAGGAAAAGAATGGTGGAGCATCTGGAACGGCACAGGATAATCAACACCAGACAGCACGGATTCAGGGAAGCCAAATCCTGTGTAACAAACCACCTGGAGTTCTATGATAAAGTAACAGAGGTAAGACAAGAGAGAGAAGGGTGGGTTGATTGCATTTTCCTGGACTGCATGAAGGCCTTCGACACAGTTCCTCATATGAGATTAGTGAAGAAGTTGGAAGACCAAGCGTGTATAACAGGAAGGGCACTGGAATGGATCAGGGAATATCTCACAGGGAGGCAACAACGGGTCATGGTACGTGATGAGGTATCACAGCGGGCGCCTGTGACGAGCGGGGTACCGCAGGGGTCAGTCCTAGGACCAGTGTTATTCTTGGTATATGTGAATGACATGACGGACGGGATAGACTCAGAAGTGTCTCTGTTCGCAGATGATGTGAAATTAATGAGGAGAATCAAATCGGATGAGGACCAAGCAGGACTTCAAAGAGACCTGGACAAGCTTGACATCTGGTCTAGCAACTGGCTTCTCGAATTTAATCCCACAAAATGCAAAGTCATGAAGATCGGAGAAGGGCAAAGAAGACCGCTGACAGAGTACAGGCTAGGTGGACAAAGGCTACAAACCTCGTCGAAGAAGAAAGACCTTGGGGTGAGTATAACACCAAGCACGTCTCCGGAAGCACACATCAACCAGATAACTGCGGCAGCATATGGGCAACTGGCAAACCTAAGATTAGCGTTCCGATACCTTAATAAGGAATAGTTCAAGACACTGTACACAGTGTACGTCAGGCCCATACTAGAATATGCAGCACCAGTCTGGAACCCATACCTGGTCAAGCACGTCAAGAAATTAGAGAAAGTGCAAAGGTTTGCGACAAGGTTAGTTCCACAACTCAGGGGACTGTCCTACGAAGAAAGGTTGAGGGAAATAGGACAGAAGGGTTAGAGGAGACATGATAACGACATACAAAATACTGCGGGGAATCGACAAGGTAGATAGTGACAGGATGTTCCAGAGAGGGAACACAGAAACAAGAGGGCACAATTGGAAGCTGAAGACTCAGATGAGTCAAAGGGATGTTAGGAAGCATTTCTTCAGCCACAGAGTAGTCAGGAAGTGGAATAGCCTAGCAAATGATGTAGTGGAGTCAGGAACCATATATAGCTTTAAGACGAGGTATGATAAAGCTCATGGAGCAGGGAGAAAAGAGACCCAGTAGCGGACAGCGAAGAAGCGGGGCCAGGAGCTGAGTCTCGACCTCTGCAACCACAATTAGGTGAGTACACACACACACACACACACACACACACACACACACACACACACAATGAATCGATCCCTGCAACCACAAATAGGTGAGTACAAATAGGTGTGTACACACACACACTGGAGTTTTATGACAAGGTAACAGAAGTAAGACACGAGAGAGAAGGGTGGGTTGACTGCATTTTCTTGGACTGCAAGAAGGCCTTCGATACAGTTCCTCACAAGAGATTAATGCAGAAGCTAGAGGATCAGGCACGTATAACAGGAAGGGCACTGCAATGGATCAGAGAATACCTGACAGAGAGGCAACAACGAGTCATGGTACGTGATGAGGTATCACAGTGGGCGCCTGTGACGAGCGGGGTCCCACAGGGGTCAGTCCTAGGACCAGTGCTATTTTTGGTATATGTGAATGACATGATGATGACAGATGATGTGAAGTTAAAGAGGAGAATTAAATCAGATGAGGATCATTCAGGACTACAAAGAGACGTGGACAGGCAGGACACCTGGTCCAGCAACTGGCTTCTCGAATTTAACCCCGTCAAATGCAATGTCATGAAGATCCGGGAAGGGCAAAGAAGACCGCAGACAGAGTATAGGCCAGGTGGCCAAAGATAACTGCTGCAGCATATGGGCGCCTGGCAAACCTGAGAATAGCGTTCCGATACCTTAGTAAGGAATCGTTCAAGACACTGTACACTGTGTACGTCAGGCCTATACTGGAGTATGCAGCTCCAGTTTGGAACCCACACCTGGTCAAGCACGTCAAGAAATTAGAGAAAGTGCAAAGGTTTGCAACAAGGTTAGTTCCGGAGCTAAGGGAAATGTCCTATGAAGAAAGGTTAAGGGAAATGGGCCTGACGACACTGGAGGACAGGAGGGTTAGGGGAGACATGATAACGACATACAAAATACTGCGTGGAATAGATAAGGTGGACAGAGATAGGATGTTCCAGAGAGGGGACACAGAAACAAGGGGTCACAATTGGAAGTTGAAGACTCAGACGAGTCAAAGAGATGTTAAGAAGTATTTCTTCAGTCATAGAGTTGTCAGGAAGTGGAATAGTCTAGCAAGTGATGTAGTGGAGGCAGGAACCATACATAGCTTTAAGACGACGTATGATAAAGTTCATGGAACAGGGAGAGAGAGGACCTAGTACCGATCAGTAAAGAGGCAGGGCCAGGAGCTGAGTCTCGACCCCTGCAACCACAATTAGGTGAGTACACCCACACACACACACACACACACACACACACACACACACACACACACACACACACATATATATATATATACATATATATATATATATATATATATATATATATATATATATATATATATATATATATATATATATATATATATATATATATCGTGGCAAATAGGTAAAACTGGTCACTTAGCAAGAACTCATTTAAAGTTAAGTCCTTTCTAAAATTTTCTCTTATACGTTTAAAGATATATATTTTTTTATTTATGTTAATGTAAAAATTAATAATTTTGTACCAATAGAACCTTAAAAAACTTACCTAACCTTATTATAACAAGAGCAATTTAACTTAGCCTAATATAACTAAATATATTTTAGATAAGTTTAAAAGAATTTAATAATAAACAAACACAATGAAATATATATATTTCGTTAGGTTCAGAGTTATTTTTGCGAAATTATTGCATACACAAATTTTCGCTTGCCTTATTCGGCAAGAAGAGCTTTGCTATTTAAGCCAAAATCGAAAGTTTTACACACACACACACACACACACACACACACACACACACACACACACACACACACACACACACACATATATATATATATATGGAGGGGAGACTCGAACCGTGGTCCGCTGAGCTACGGGACGGTAATGAGCTGGATATGTAGATCTCGGGACCATGGTTCGAACCTCCCGTCCATCTTTTTCTTAATTTATCGAGTCATTCATTACGATATAAATTGACGGGAACTCGAACCGTAGTCCATAAAAGTAGCAGGTCCAGGTTGTACCATTCAGCGGCACCTGCTTTAAACAAGAGGATTTTACAAGCAGCTCCTCTGCAACAAGGTTGAAACAACCGCTACAAAATGTTGCTCAACTTGTAGTAAATTGTTATGGTCTCTCTGATACACCTGTATGAAATACCAGCATGTGACTTTAGTTGTCGGTATACTTGACTACTCGTCAAGGTCTTCAAGGAGGTGTATGTCACTGTAACTTTCTTCGATCTCAAACTTTTATAATTATATTCTCATCACCAAGGTTGAGACCTTTTTAAAATTAGAGATACCATTACATGTATCTTTAAACATCAATGAACTATGCATTTACTAATGTTTGTGTACTGTATTGTTTGAGTGTCACCAATAACTTAAAACTACATAACCCGCAGTCACCTACGTTCATGTTGGTAGGTGATCACAACCCAAGCCACTCCCAGGCCAGCCCGTCAGCATCACAACCCAAGCCACTCCCAGGCCAGCCCGTCAGCATCACAACCCAAGCCACTCCCAGGCCAGCCCGTCAGCATCACAACCCAAGCCACTCCCAGGCCAGCCCGTCAGCATCACAACCCAAGCCACTCCCAGGCCAGCCCGTCAGCATCACAAACCAAGCCACTCCCAGGCCAACCCGTCAGCAGCACAACCCAAGCCACTCCCAGGCCAGCCCGTCAGCATCACAACCCAAGCCACTCCCAGGCCAGCCCGTCAGCATCACAACCCAAGCCACTCCCAGGCCAGCCCGTCAGCATCACAACCCAAGCCACTCCCAGGCCAGCCCGTCAGCATCACAACCCAAGCCACTCCCAGGCCAACCCGTCAGCATCACAACCCAAGCCACTCCCAGGCCAGCCCGTCAGCATCACAACCCAAGCCACTCCCAGGCCAGCCCGTCAGCATCACAACCCAAGCCACTCCCAGGCCAGCCCGTCAGCATCACAACCCAAGCCACTCCCAGGCCAGCCCGTCAGCATCACAACCCAAGCCACTCCCAGGCCAGCCCGTCAGCATCACAACCCAAGCCACTCCCAGGCCAGCCCGTCAGCATCACAACCCAAGCCACTCCCAGGCCAGCCCGTCAGCAGCACAACCCAAGCCACTCCCAGGCCAGCCCGTCAGCATCACAACCCAAGCCACTCCCAGGCCAGCCCGTCAGCATCACAACCCAAGCCACTCCCAGGCCAGCCCGTCAGCATCACAACCCAAGCCACTCCCAGGCCAGCCCGTCAGCAGTACAACCCAAGCCACTCCCAGGCCAGCCCGTCAGCATCACAACCCAAGCCACTCCCAGGCCAGCCCGTCAGCAGCACAACCCAAGCCACTCCCAGGCCAGCCCGTCAGCAGCACAACCCAAGCCACTCCCAGGCCAGCCCGTCAGGATCCTGGTGTATAACAACCGTGACAGTCATACCTGGTATTTGACGAAGACTTTCTGACACATTCGAGTAGCAATACCTATTTTCCTGAAGCTAATGAACCAAGTTGTTCTCCAGTAAAGTGTTAGTCCACCAACTCCTTGATAGATTATTCATAGAACTGTACCACTTATACCTCCGGTTTTCCTATGCTTATTAGATAGGCTGACGGCAGTTACGATCTAGTTATTATATGCAGATGACCGGTATTATGAGTAATTTACTTCTCGACACGATCACTTTTACGCAGTTATTATTAATTATATCAGTTTAACTTTCCTGTTGGTTTTCGTTTATCATTCCATTTATTACTGACCGACTGATGACTGTTGTTTAGCCTGCAAGTTCCTGGTTTGACTTTATTCAGATATCAGCAAGTATTAGCTTGAGTCTCCTTATTATTGACATGAATACCTTTGTACCTTGTTCAGCTATCATAACTTTGGGGTCCAGTCCCTGGACCCATTATGTACCTCTGTAATCTTTTGACTACCGCCCACAGGATGGGTATGGGGGGCATAATAGATATTAAACTGACTTGACATGAATATACAATGAAAATAAGGTTGTCTATGGGGAATTATGCCCCATAAAATTCTCAGTACACATTCACGCCAGATTCCCGTATGCAACTATTGTTTCTGGACGTGCACTGCACCCACCTGTCTTGCTAGCGATGTTTCGATCCCAAATTTAAAATAGGAAAAACATCGTCCATTTTTAAATAAGAGTCAATTTCAACTATTTATTAAATAGTTGGGTAATTAACTAAGTCAATTCCTGAGACACTTTTCCCCAGCATCATCGCGTATGGGAGAAATATGCGTCTTCAACTTAAATCCATTATTATATTTTATTATACATACAGTGGGGTATGCTATAACGAATCTAATTGGTTCTGGAACCTCGTTCGTTATAGCGTTCGTTCTTTATAGGTGTAATCCGTTCCAGGCCCCAAATACAACAACTTAACAATATAAAATTGTAAAAAGGGGCATAAATGTGCATTTAAACTCCTGAAATAAAGAATACCATTAATACTTGTAATAAAACAAATAAATTAGTACAAAAAATAATTAAAAAAAATACAGTACTTTATACGAGGTTAGTGTTGTTGAGCAGCAGGAGGCGCAGAGGAGGAGAGAATTACTGAGAAGAGGTGCAAGGAGTGGAGTCGGCCTTCCTGGTCCTCTTTGCTGTCTCTCCTACAGGCAGTTCCTCTCTTTGCTGTCTCTCCTACAGGCAGTTCCTCTCTTTGCTGTCTCTCCTACAGGCAGTTCCTCTCTTTGCTGTCTCTCCTACAGGCAGTTCCTCTCTTTGCTGTCTCTCCTACAGGCAGTTCCTCTCTTGCATCTTTTAGAACGTCTTAATATTTTTCAGTTTTTTAGGGAAAATCGTTCGTTTTGTAAATATTCGTTATATAAACCGTTCGTTATAGCATACTCCCACTATATAAATGTGATTGGATGTCAAGACAAGTGTCTCTATGACGTCACTAATTTACAAACCAATAAAGCTTCTTTTAACTATGACGACATTTAAGTTAAATGTCAGTCATGTGTATTATCGTACGCCAGGCAGGCGCCAGATGAAACCAAAGTCTGTCCTCTATATTCAGTATGTAATGATTGTACACATTAAAGGTTTATAATCTAAATACGTGAATTATATATGATAGATGGGAATGAATTTGAGGAACTGTTCCTCCTAGGTATATGTACGTCTTACCCAACAATAAAGTTTACTCGATAAATTTTCCAGTAAACAAGTCCAATACATCACAATATACAATTATATCCGAAAATATTGGGTATTTTCCATACTACCCTCACTCCAAAGTACCCCCATAACCTCACACTACCGGGCCTCACCCCACAACCCCACACTACCCCTCACCACAAAACCCCACACAATCCTTCACCCCACAACCCCACACTACCCCTCACCCTACAACCCCACAGTTTTCATGGAACATCCGGTCTCATACCCCTCAATTGTTCATTACGATTTATTTTGGGTTTGTATCCATTATGTCTTTGAAGAGTGATAAGAGATGTACCATGAAATCACAAAAGTGTTGGTAGAAACCATCCTCTTGCAATCTCTCATTGGCTGAATATCAGAGCACTGAGTCTGATACTCACAGGGACCACAGTTCAACTCCACATCCATTCTTCATTGGGTTAATAGACTGTATGGATATGGAGGATTACAAAATAGAGGCGTCATGAAAGATGTGGGATGAGACTGTAGGGTGACACCACAACGGTGCCTACTGTTACACCCAAGTCGTAGAAGCGTTGGTTGTAAAATCGTCGTATTTATAACTCTCGTAGATGAATTGTATGGGTTAGTAAGCGAGGACAGACAGCAAGAGAACTCACCTGTCTGCCAAAGCACCGTAGATGACACAGCCGAAGAGGTTGCCCAGCATGGAGGCGCGAAGAACATTCTGCACGCCCGTAGACCTCCCACACGCCCATTCAAACTGCGTGGAGGCTGTCTCCTCGAAGTAAGTGCGTTCAAAGTCGTAGCCGAACACGCACTCTGAGGAACGACACAGACGCTCTTACTTGCTTAGCACCTTCTAGTAAACATATCTCTTAAGTATATGCACTGAGGAGATTTATAAAGGCAAAAAATAAGCTGTTGACAAATATTTAAACCTCCATCTGAAATCCTTTTCATCAGATCATCTATTTTGGTTAACTGGGCGTGGGTTTCAACCCAGTCTACTATACGAGGGTCATTAGGGCTGCATATAACCTATTGACCAACAGTCAAGAATACTTCGATCGATAAATCAGAGATTAAAGAAAAGTCTCAATGAAATACGCTGAGACACACACACATACAGAACAGCAGGAGGAGGTCAAGACAGGAGTATGATGAGAGTAATGAAGCAATGGTTGTCACACTGGCTGAAGTGGCCAGAAGGGCTCATGTGACCAGTCACAAAGAAATTGACTAGGAGAACTTGGAGCCACATGGGGGCCCAGAAACGTGGAGGGCTAAGATGATGGAGGTGGTACTGGAAAAGCTCATATAACAACATGTAAGGGACACTACCAGAGAGAGAGGAGAGGATGAACCAGCAAGACTGGACCTAGTATTCACCTTGAGTAGTGCAGATATCGAGGACATCACATATGAAAGACCCCTCGGGGCAAGTGGCCACGTGGTTCTGAGCTTCGAATACATAGTAGAGTTACAAGTGGAGAGGGAAGCAGGAAGGGCAGGACGAACGAAGCCAAACTATAAGAGAGGGGACTAGAGAGGCATGAAGAATTTCCTGCAGGAGGCTCAATGGGACAGAGCTCTGGCAGGAAAGACAGTAAATGAGATGATGGAATATGTGACAACAATATGCAAGGAAACTGAAAAGAGGTTTGTTCCTAAGGGTAACTGAAATAACGAGAAGGCCAGGATGAGCCCTTGGTTCACTCAAAGGTGTGGAGAGGCCAAAACCAAGTGTGCTAGAGAATGGAAGAAGTATAGAAGGCAAAGGATCCAGGAGAATAAGGAAAGCAGTCGTAGAGCCAGAAATGAATATGCACAGGTAAGAAGGTAGGGCCAACGACAATACGAAAATGACATAGTAGCGAAAGCCAAATCTGACCCGAAGCTGTTGTACAGCCACATCAGGAGGAACACAACAGTCAAGGACCAGGTAATGAGGCTGAGGAAGGAGGGGAGATCACATGAAACGACCGAGAAGTATGTGAGGAGCTCAACATGAGATTCAAAGAACTGTTCGCAGAGGAGACAGAAGAGATTCCGGAAAGACGGAGAGGTGGGGTACTCCATCAAGTGTTGGACACAATACATACAACCGAGGAGCAAATTTTCCACAGCAATCTTCAACACATCTATCAAAACAGGTAGTCCCAATTTTTAAAAAAAAGAGACAGACACGAAGCACTAAACTACAGACCAGTGTCACTAATATATATATATATATATTACGCAAAGTCATGGTAAAGATTATTAGAAAAGTGGTGGAGCACCTAGAAAGGAATGAGCTTAACAACAACCAGTACGGTTTCAGGGACGGGAAATCCTGTGTCACAAACCTACTGGAGTTCTATGACAAGGTGACAGCAGTTAGACAAGAAAGAGAGAGGGGTGGGTAGATTGCATTTTCTTGGACTGTAAGAAAGCTTTTGACACAGTTCTATACAAGAGATTAGTGCATAAGCTGGAGGACCAGGCAGGTATAACAGGGATGGCACTGCAATGGATCAATGAATACCTGTCGGGAAGACAGCGAGTCATGGTACGTGACGACGTGTCAAAGTGGGCACCTATGACGAGCGGGGTTCCACAGGGGTCAGTCCTAGGACTGACATTACGGAAGGAATAAACTCAGAAGTGTCCCTGTTTGCAGATGATGTGAAGTTGATGAGAAGACTTCAATGAGACGAAGACCAGGTGGAACAACAAAGGGATCTGGACAGGCTGCAAGCCTGGACCAGAAATTGGCTCCTGGAGTTCAACCCCTCCAAGTGCAAAGTCATGAAGATTGGGGAAGGGCAAAAAAGACAGTAGACAGAGTACAGTCTAGGGGGCCAGAGCCTACAAACCTCACTCAAGGAAAAGGATCTTGGGGTGAGAATAATACCGGGCACATCTCCTGAGGCGCACATTAACCAAATAACTGCTGCAGCATATGGGCGCCTAGCAAACCTAAGAACAGCATTCCGACATCTCAATAAGGAATCGTTCAGGACCCTGTACACTGTGTACGTCAGGCCTATATTGGAGTATGCAGCACCAGTTTGGAACCCACACCTAGCCAAGCATGTAAAGAAATTACAGAATGTGCAAAGGTTTGCAACAAGACTAGTCCCGGAGATAACGAGGAGGTTAAGGGAAATCGACCAAACGACACTGGTGGACAGGAAAGATAGGGGGGATACGATAATTACATATAAAATACTGAGAGGAATTGACAAGGTGGACAAAGACAAGATGTTCCAGAGATGGGACACAGCAACAAGGGGTCACAGTTGGAAGTTGAAGACTCAGATGAATCACAGGGATGTTAGGAAGTATTTCTTCAGTCACAGAGTTGTCAGGAAGTGGAATAGTCTGGGAAGTGATGTAGTGGAGGCAGGATTCATACATAGCTTTAAGAAGAGGTATGATAAAGCTCATGGAGCAGGAAGAGTGACCTAGTAGCGACCAGTGAAAAGGCGGGGTCACGAGCTATGACTCAACCCCTGCAATCACAACTAGGTGAGTACACCTCTATATAAGTGCCCTTGTCTCTTTCTTTATGTGTGACTTTGTTTTCCTGTGTGTTGACAAATACTACAGTTTGCTGCTCCTGTAATGAGAGAAAAATTCAGTTTATTTTTAATGATTGCAGAAGTGGATAGTAGTCTCGTGAGTCTTGCTTGTGTGGTGGAAGTGGATAGTAGTCTCGTGAGTCTTGCTTGTGTGGTGGAAGTGGATAGTAGTCTCGTGAGTCTTGCTTGTGTGGTGGAAGTGGATAGTAGTCTCGTGAGTCTTGCTTGTGTGGTGGAAGTGGATAGTAGTCTCGTGAGTCTTGCTTGTGTGGTGGAAGTGGATAGTAGTCTCGTGAGTCTTGCTTGTGTGGTGGAAGTGGATAGTAGTCTCGTGAGTCTTGCTTGTGTGGTGGAAGTGGATAGTAGTCTCGTGAGTCTTGCTTGTGTGGTGGAAGTGGATAGTAGTCTCGTGAGTCTTGCTTGTGTGGTGGAAGTGGATAGTAGTCTCGTGAGTCTTGCTTGTGCGGTGGAGGTGGATAGTAGTCTCGTGAGTCTTGCTTGTGTAATGGAAGTGGATAGTAGTCTCGTGAGTCTTGCTTGTGCGGTGGAAGTGGATAGTAGTCTCGTGAGTCTTGCTTGTGCGGTGGAAGTGGATAGTAGTCTCGTGAGTCTTGCTTGTGTGGTGGAAGTGGATAGTAGTCTCGTGAGTCTTGCTTGTGTGGTGGAAGTGGATAGTAGTCTCGTGAGTCTTGCTTGTGGTGGAAGTGGATAGTAGTCTCGTGAGTCTTGCTTGTGTGGTGGAAGTGGATAGTAGTCTCGTGAGTCTTGCTTGTGTGGTGGAAGTGGATAGTAGTCTCGTGAGTCTTGCTTGTGTGGTGGAAGTGGATAGTAGTCTCGTGAGTCTTGCTTGTGTGGTGGAAGTGGATAGTAGTCTCGTGAGTCTTGCTTGTGTGGTGGAAGTGGATAGTAGTCTCGTGAGTCTTGCTTGTGTGGTGGAAGTGGATAGTAGTCTCGTGAGTCTTGCTTGTGTGGTGGAAGTGGATAGTAGTCTCGTGAGTCTTGCTTGTGTGGTGGAAGTGGATAGTAGTCTCGTGAGTCTTGCTTGTGTGGTGGAAGTGGATAGTAGTCTCGTGAGTCTTGCTTGTGTGGTGGAAGTGGATAGTAGTCTCGTGAGTCTTGCTTGTGTGGTGGAAGTGGATAGTAGTCTTGTGAGTCTTGCTTGTGTGGTGGAAGTGGATAGTAGTCTCGTGAGTCTTGCTTGTGTGGTGGAAGTGGATAGTAGTCTCGTGAGTCTTGCTTGTGCGGTGGAAGTGGATAGTAGTCTCGTGAGTCTTGCTTGTGTGGTGGAAGTGGATAGTAGTCTCGTGAGTCTTGCTTGTGTGGTGGAAGTGGATAGTAGTCTCGTGAGTCTTGCTTGTGCGGTGGAAGTGGATAGTAGTCTCGTGTGTCTTGCTTGTGTGGTGGAAGTGGATAGTAGTCTCGTGAGTCTTGCTTGTGCGGTGGAAGTGGATAGTAGTCTCGTGTGTCTTGCTTGTGTGGTGGAAGTGGATAGTAGTCTTGTGAGTCTTGCTTGTGTGGTGGAAGTGGATAGTAGTCTCGTGAGTCTTGCTTGTGTGGTGGAAGTGGATAGTAGTCTCGTGAGTCTTGCTTGTGTGGTGGAAGTGGATAGTAGTCTCGTGAGTCTTGCTTGTGCGGTGGAAGTGGATAGTAGTCTTGTGAGTCTTGCTTGTGCGGTGGAAGTGGATAGTAGTCTCGTGAGTCTTGCTTGTGCGGTGGAAGTGGATAGTAGTCTTGTGAGTCTTGCTTGTGTGGTGGAGGGTGGATAGTAGTCTCGTGAGTCTTGCTTGTGCGGTGGAAGTGGATAGTAGTCTGGTGAGTCTTGCTTGTGCGGTGGAAGTTGATAGTAGTCTGGTGAGTCTTGTTTGTGTGGTGGAAGTGGATAGTAGTCTCGTGAGTCTTGCTTGTTTGGTGGAAGTGGATAGTAGTCTCGTGAGTCTTGCTTGTGCGGTGGAAGTGGATAGTAGTCTTGTGAGTCTTGCTTGTGTGGTGGAGGGTGGATAGTAGTCTCGTGAGTCTTGCTTGTGTGGTGGAAGTGGATAGTAGTCTGGTGAGTCTTTCTTGTGCGGTGGAAGTGGATAGTAGTCTCATGAGTCTTGCTTGTGCGGTGGAAGTGGATAGTAGTCTGGCGAGTCTTGCTTGTGCGGTGGAAGTGGATAGTAGATTGGTGAGTCTTGCTTGTGTGGTGGAAGTGGATAGTAGTCTTGTGAGTCTTGCTTGTGTGGTGGAAGTGGATAGTAGTCTCGTGAGTCTTTCTTGTGCGGTGGAAGTGGATAGTAGTCTAGTGAGTCTTGCTTGTGCGGTGGAAGTGGATAGTAGTCTGGCGAGTCTTGCTTGTGCGGTGGAAGTGGATAGTAGTCTGGTGAGTCTTGCTTGTGTGGTGGAAGTGGATAGTAGTCTTGTGAGTCTTGCTTGTGTGGTGGAAGTGGATAGTAGTCTTGTGAGTCTTGCTTGTGCGGTGGAAGTGGATAGTAGTCTCGTGAGTCTTGCTTGTGCGGTGGAAGTGGATAGTAGTCTGGTGAGTCTTGCTTGTGTGGTGGAAGTGGATAGTAGTCTTGTGAGTCTTGCTTGTGCGGTGGAAGTGGATAGTAGTCTGGTGAGACTTGCTTGTGTGGTGGAAGTGGATAGTAGTCTTGTGAGTCTTGCTTGTGCGGTGGAAGTGGATAGTAGTCTCGTGTGTCTTGCTTGTGCGGTGGAAGTGGATAGTAGTCTGGTGAGTCTTGCTTGTGCGGTGGAAGTGGATAGTAGTCTGGTGAGACTTGCTTGTGTGGTGGAAGTGGATAGTAGTCTGGTGAGTCTTGCTTGTGCGGTGGAAGTGGATAGTAGTCTGGTGAGTCTTGCTTGTGCGGTGGAAGTGGATAGTAGTCTTGTGAGTCTTGCTTGCGCGGTGGAAGTGGATAGTAGTCTCGTGAGTCTTGCTTGTGCGGTGGAAGTGGATAGTAGTCTCGTGAGTCTTTCTTGTGTGGTGGAAGTGGATAGTAGTCTCGTGAGTCTTGCTTGTGCGGTGGAAGTGGATAGTAGTCTTGTGAGTCTTGCTTGCGCGGTGGAAGTGGATAGTAGTCCTGTGAGTCTTGCTTGTGCGGTGGAAGTGGATAGTAGTCTTGTGAGTCTTGCTTGCGCGGTGGAAGTGGATAGTAGTCTCGTGAGTCTTGCTTGTGCGGTGGAAGTGGATAGTAGTCTTGTGAGTCTGTTGCGCGGTGAAGTGGATAGTAGTCTTGTGAGTCTTGCTTGTGCGGTGGAAGTGAATAGTAGTCTTGTGAGTCTTGCTTGTGCGGTGAAGTGGATAGTAGTCTGTGAGTCTTGCTTGTGTGGTGAAGTGGATAGTAGTCTTGTGAGTCTTGTTTGTGCGGTGAAGTGGATAGTAGTCTTGTGAGTCTTGCTTGCGCGTGAATGGATAGTAGTCTTTGAGTCTTGCTTGGCGGGGAAGTGGATAGTAGTCTTGTGAGTCTTGCTTGTGCGGTGGAAGTGGATAGTAGTCTTGTGAGTCTTGCTTGTGCGGTGGAAGTGGATAGTAGTCTCGTGAGTCTTGCTTGCGCGGTGGAAGTGGATAGTAGTCTTGTGAGTCTTGCTTGTGCGGTGGAAGTGGATAGTAGTCTTGTGAGTCTTGCTTGTGTGGTGGAAGTGGATAGTAGTCTCGTGAGTCTTGCTTGTGTGGTGGAAGTGGATAGTAGTCTCGTGAGTCTTGCTTGCACAGTGGAAGCGGATAGTAGTCTTGTGAGTCTTGCTTGCGCGGTGAAAGTGGATAGTAATCTCGTGAGTCTTGATTGTGCGGTGGAAGTGGATAGTAGTCTCGTGAGTCTTGCTTGTGCGGTGGAAGTGGATAGTCTCGTGAGTCTTGCTTGTGTGGTGGAAGTGGATAGTAGTCTTGTGAGTCTTGCTTGTGTGGTGGAAGTGGATAGTAGTCTCGTGAGTCTTGCTTGTGCGGTGGAAGTGGATAGTAGTCTTGTGAGTCTTGCTTGTGTGGTGGAAGTAGATAGTAGTCTCGTGAGTCTTGCTTGTGCAGTGGAAGTGGATAGTAGTCTCGTGAGTCTTGCTTGTGTGGTGGAAGTGGATAGTAGTCTTGTGAGTCTTGCTTGTGTGGTGGAAGTAGATAGTAGTCTCGTGAGTCTTGCTTGTGCGGTGGAAGTGGATAGTAGTCTTGTGAGTCTTGCTTGTGTGGTGGAAGTGGATAGTAGTCTTGTGAGTCTTGCTTGTGCGGTGGAAGTGGATAGTAGTCTTGTGAGTCTTGCTTGTGTGGTGGAAGTGGATAGTAGTCTTGTGAGTCTTGCTTGTGCGGTGGAAGTAGATAGTAGTCTCGTGAGTCTAGCTTGTGTGGTGGAAGTGGATAGTAGTCTTGTGAGTCTTGCTTGTGTGGTGGAAGTGGATAGTAGTCTTGTGAGTCTTGCTTGTGTGGTGAAAGTGGATAGTCTCGTGAGTCTTGCTTGTGTGGTGGAAGTGGATAGTAGTCTTGTGAGTCTTGCTTGCGCGGTGGAAGTAGATAGTAGTCTCGTGAGTCTTGCTTGTGTGGTGGAAGTGGATAGTAGTCTTGTGAGTCTTGCTTGTGTGGTGGAAGTGGATAGTCTCGTGAGTCTTGCTTGTGTGGTGGAAGTGGATAGTAGTCTAGTGAGTCTTGCTTGTGCAGTGGAAGTGGATAGTAGTCTCGTGAGTCTTGCTTGTGCGGTGGAAGTGGATAGTAGTCTTGTGAGTATAACGATATGTTATTTAGCGTTTTCTTGGTAGCGGGAATGCAATGATAAGGCTTCGGAGGCTTCTTACTTTATTTGTATAAAGGTGGGAGTTCACAGGCTGCGTGTCTGTGGCCATGGCCCAGGGCCATGCGCCTTGAGGGAGAGACGAGTTAGGCTTGTTGACTGACTGAAGTTTGGGCGCCAAGTGAGGGAGAGGCAGGGGTGAGGCAGACTCACATGGGTTTGCCTTCCAGGCCTGCCCTCTGGCGGAATACTATGGAAACTAGCATTGCACGAAATATGAACTCAGCTGGCAGACAGCATGGGCTGTCTATGCAGACAGTCAGGCTGTCTAAATGAGTCTTGCTTGTGTGGTGGAAGTGGATAGTCTCGTGAGTCTTGCTTGTGTGGTGGAAGTGGATAGTCTCGTGAGTCTTGCTTGTGTGGTGGAAGTGAATAGTAGTCTTGTGAGTCTTGTTTGCGCGGTGGTAGTGGATAGTCTTGTGAGTCTTGTTTGTGTGGTGAAAGTGGATAGTCTCGTGAGTCTTGCTTGTGTGGTGGAAGTGGATAGTAGTCTCGTGAGTCTTGTTTGTGTGGTTGAAGTGGATAGTCTCGTGAGTCTTGCTTGTGTGGTGGAAGTGGATAGTCTCGTGAGTCTTGCTTGTGTGGTGGAAGTGGATAGTCTCGTGAGTCTTTCTTGTGTGGTGGAAGTGGATAGTCTCGTGAGTCTTGCTTGTGTGGTGGAAGTGGATAGTCTCGTGAGTCTTGCTTGTGTGGTGGAAGTGGATAGTCTCGTGAGTCTTGCTTGTGTGGTGGAAGTGGATAGTCTCGTGAGGCTTGCTTGTGTGGTGGAAGTGGATAGTCTCGTGAGTCTTGCTTGTGTGGTGGAAGTGGATAGTCTCGTGAGTCTTGCTTGTGTGGTGGAAGTGGATAGTCTCGTGAGTCTTGCTTGTGTGGTGGAAGTGGATAGTAGTCTCGTGAGTCTTGTTTGTGTGGTTGAAGTGGATAGTCTCGTGAGTCTTGCTTGTGTGGTGGAAGTGGATAGTCTCGTGAGTCTTGCTTGTGTGGTGGAAGTGGATAGTCTCGTGAGTCTTGCTTGTGTGGTGGAAGTGGATAGTCTCGTGAGTCTTGCTTGTGTGGTGGAAGTGATAGTCTCGTGAGTCTTGCTTGTGTGGTGGAAGTGGATAGTCTCGTGAGTCTTGCTTGTGTGGTGGAAGTGGATAGTCTCGTGAGTCTTGCTTGTGTGGTGGAAGTGGATAGTCTCGTGAGTCTTGCTTGTGTGGTGGAAGCAACTTATGTCTTCCTGTCGAGCAAGACAGTTTATTTCTGTTGTTTTTATGAGTTTTTTGATATTTTTAACACGGGCGTGAACGAAGGAGAGAACGTTTTATTAAGGATAGTCGTAGTATTATTGACATTGGCGGTGGTAGTAGTAGTAGTAGGACCATTAATAAACAGTAGTAGAGGTAGCGGTACCCTCAGCAGACAGTAGCAGTAGTACCATCAGCAGATAGTAGTAGTGGTAACATTAGTGGACAGTAGTAGTAGTACCATCAGTAGACAGTAGCAGTAGTACCATCAGGAAACAGTAGTAGTAGTACCATCAGGAAACAGTAGCAGTAGTATCATCAGGAAACAGTAGCAGTAGTATCATCAGGAAACAGTAGTAGTGGTAACATCAGGAAACAGTAGTAGTAGTACCATTAGGAAACAGTAGTAGTAGTACCATCAGGAAACAGTAGTAGTAGTACCATCAGGAAACAGTAGTAGTAGTACCATCAGGAAACAGTAGTAGTAGTACCATCAGGAAACAGTAGTAGTACCATCAGGAAACAGTAGCAGTAGTACCATCAGGAAACAGTAGTAGTAGTACCATCAGGAAACAGTAGCAGTAGTATCATCAGGAAACAGTAGTAGTGGTAACATCAGTAGACAGTAGTAGTACCATCAGTAGATAGTGGTAGTAGTAACAGTAGCAGCAGCAGTAGTAAAACGCTGTAATAGTAATAGTAGTAGAACAGTAGTAGATAATAAGAATAGTGTAGTAGAATAATAATACTCAGTTACTGGCTACATTTTAAATATTATTTACTACAAATACTTCGCTTCAGAAATAACTAAATTATTTAATAAAAGTTAATTAAATTTACGAACGCAACTTGTGCATTTAAATATTAATAATTACCGAACAACAATGATGGCAAGAACGTTCAGTTGTTGTTACGTTTATTGATCATAAACCCCCATGACGCATTACCTGGAGTTTACCTGGAGAGAGTTCCAGGGGTCAACGCCCCTGCGGCCCGGTCTGTGACCAGGCCTCATGTTGGATCAGAGCCTGATCAACAAGGCTGTTACTGCTGGCCACACGCAGTCCAACGTACGAACCACAGCCTGGCTGGTCAGGCACCGACTTTAGGTGCCTGTCCAGTGCCTGCTTGAAGACACCCAGGGGTCTATTGGTAATACCCCTGATGTATGCTGGGAGGCAGTTGAACAGTCTTGGACCCCTGATACTTACTGTGTTGTCTCTCAACGTGCTAGTGGCACCCCTGCTTTTCATTGGGGGGATGTTACATCGTCTGCCGAGTCTTTTGCTTTCGTAGGGAGTGACACTCGTTTGCAAGTTTGGTACTAATCCCTCTAGGATTTTCCAAGTGTATATAATAATGTATCTCTCCCGCCTGCATTCCAGGGAGTACAGGTTTAAGAATTTCAAGGGTTCCCAGTAATTGAGGTGGTTTATTGTAGTTATGCGTGCCGTGAAGGTTCTCTGTACATTTTCTAGTTCAGCAATTTCACCTGCCTTGAAAGGTGCAGTTAGTGAGCAGCAATATTCCAGCCTAGATAGAACAAGCGACCTGAAAAGTGTCAACATGGGCTTGGCATCCCTGGTTTTGAAGGTTCTCATTATCCATCCTGTCATTTTTCTGGCAGATGCGATTGCTACAGTGTTATGGTCCTTGAGGGTGAGATTCTGGAAAAATAAACACATAAGCAGTATAATGTGATACTTTATTGACAACGTTTCGCCCACGCAGTGGGCTTTATCGAGTCACAGACAGATCTACCTGGAAAAAGAGTAACATGAGTATTTATAGGATTTAGTCAGGTGGAGAATGCTGGGTCAGGTGGAGAATGCTGAATGTGACAGTTTTCAAAGTAGTGTGATAGTTTAAAACCTTGTGTGACTTTAAGGACCTGCAGTGTTCCATTCTTGAGTTCTATGTGGGATAGCGTTGAAGAAGTTTCTTGGCAATAGGTTCAGCTATGTTGTAGAAGCCGTTGTTCTGGTTGAAGTTGTTGGATATACAGATAAGTGATGATTCCAGGATTCTTCGGTATTGAGTGTTGTCTTCTCTGGCGATGAGTCTTGCGTTTCTGTAGTTGATTAAATGGTTGTGTAAATTTCGGTGTTGAACACAGGCATTTCTTGGGTCGTCAGATCTGCCTGCGTACTGGTGTTCTGAAATGCGTGTTTGGAGGTCTCTTGATGTTTCGCCGACGTATAATTTGCTGCAGTCATTACAAGGAATTGTGTATACCCTTACAGTGGATTGAAGCTTGTCCTGTCTGTTACTGGTAATGTCCTTGATGGTGGTGGATGTGGAGGTAGATACTCGGAATGAGGTATTGGAAAAAATGTTGGAAACGTGTTTGGCAATGGAGTTGGTGGGGAGGACTATGTATCTTTTCTCGGCATTATCTTCTCTGGGTGTGTTGAAGATGTTTAATGCCCATCGTCTACAGTCTCTAATGAATCTGCAGCAGTGAGTTCCTTGAGGAAGAATGCTCTCTTATTGAGCAAGTTTTTTCTAAACTTCACTATCCTCATCACTTCATTAGAGACTGTAGACGATGGGCATTAAACATCTTCAACACACCCAGAGAAGATAATGCCGAGAAAAGATACATAGTCCTCCCCACCAACTCCATTGCCAAACACGTTTCCAACATTTTTTCCAATACCTCATTCCGAGTATCCACCTCCACATCCACCACCATCAAGGACATTACCAGTAACAGACAGGACAAGCTTCAATCCACTGTAAGGGTATACACAATTCCTTGTAATGGCTGCAGCAAATTATACGTCGGCGAAACATCCAGAGACCTCCAAACACGCATTTCAGAACACCAGTACGCAGGCAGATCTGACGACTCAAGAAATGCCTGTGTTCAACACCGAAATTTACACAAACGCAAGACTCATCGCCAGAGAAGACAACACTCAATACCGAAGAATCCTGAAGTCATCACTTATCTGTATATCCAACAACTTCAACCAGAACAACGGCTTCTACAACATAGCTGAACCTATTGCCAAGAAACTTCTTCAACGATATCCCACATAAAACTCAAGAATGGAACACTGCAGGTCCTTAAAGTCACACAAGGTTTTAAACTATCACACTACTTTGAAGACTGTCACATTCAGCATTCTCCATCTGACCCAGCATTCTCCACCTGACTAAACCCTATAAATACTCATGTTACTCTTTTTCCAGGTAGATCTGTCTGTGAGTCGATAAAGCCCACTGCTTGGGCGAAACGTTGTCAATAAAGTATCACATTATACTGCTTATGTGTTTATTTTTCCAGAATCTCACCCTCAAGGACCATAACACTGTAGCAATCGCTACACACACACACTCACGTCTGAGTGTCCTGGGTCTGGTCCACTACACACACCCACGTCTGAGTGTCCTGGGTCTGGTCCACTACACACACCCACGTCTGAGTGTCCTGGGTCTGGTCCACTACACACACCCACGCCTGAGTGTCCTGGGTCTGGTCCACTACACACACGTCTGAGTGTCCTGGGTCTGGTCCACTACACACACCCACGTCTGAGTGTCCTGGGTCTGGTCCACTACACACACCCACGTCTGAGTGTCCTGAGTCAGTAGCAGGCTGCACCTTGGCTTAAGATAAGAGTCGTTGTAATATAAAAAGACTCATAAAAGATTTCTTTCCCCCTTCCTCCTTCATTCATTCTTTTCTTCCTGTGTCCTCCCTCTCTCCCTCCTTTTCTTCCTGTCACTTCCAAATCTCCCTCCTTAACTCATTCCTCCTCTCTCCTCCCTTCCTACCTACCTACCTCCCTCCTTACCTTAGCAAGTGGTCCTCCGAGACAACTATCTATCGACCAGTTGATTGTTCACGCACCTGTAGTGAATTTGGAGGGGGAAGTGTGTTGGTGTTTTGGTACCACGCACCTGTGGTGAAATTAGTAGAGAAGGTGTATGGGTGGTACCATTCACCTGTGGTGAAGTTGGTAGAGGTGTATGGGTGGTATCACTCACCTGTGGTGAAGTTGGTAGAGGTGCATGGGTGGTACCACTCACCTGTGGTGAAGTTGGTAGAGGTGTATGGGTGGTACCACTCACCTGTGGTGATGTTGGTAGTGTATGGGTGGTACCACTCACCTGTGGTGAAGTTGGTAGAGGAGGTGTATGGGTGGTACCACTCACCTGTGGTGAAGTTGGTAGAGGTGCATGGGTGGTACCACTCACCTGTGGTGAAGTTGGTAGAGGTGTACGGGTGGTACCACTCACCTGTGGTGATGTTGGTAGTTTATGGTTGATACCACTCACCTGTGGTGATGTTGGTAGAGGAGGTGTATGGGTGGTACCACTCACCTGTGGTAATGTTGGTAGAGGAGGTGTATGGGTGGTACCACTCACCTGTGGTGATGTTGGTAGAGGAGGTGTATTGGTGGTACCACTCACCTGTGGTGATGTTGGTAGAGGTATATGGGTGGTACCACTCACCTGTGGTGAAGTTGGTAGAGGTGTATGGGTGGTACCACTCACTTGTGGTGATGTTGGTAGAGGTGTATGGGTGGTACCACTCACCTGTGGTGAAGTTGGTAGAGTTGTATGGGTGGTACCACTCACCTGTGGTGATGTTGGTAGTGTATGGGTGGTACCACTCACCTGTGGTGAAGTTGGTAGAGGAGGTGTATGGGTGGTACCACTCACCTGTGGTAATGTTGGTAGAGGAGGTGTATGGGTGGTACCACTCACCTGTGGTGATGTTGGTAGAGGAGGTGTATGGGTGGTACCACTCATCTGTGGTGATGTTGGTAGAGGAGGTGTATGGGTGGTACCACTCCCCTGTGGTGATGTTGGTAGAGGTGTATGGGTGGTACCACTCACCTGTGGTGAAGTTGGTAGAGGTGTATGGGTGGTACCACTCACCTGTGGTGATGTTGGTAGAGGTGTATGGGTGGTACCACTCAACTGTGGTGAAGTTGGTAGAGGTGTATGGGTGGTACCACTCACCTGTGGTGATGTTGGTAGAGGTGGAGTGTTCATGTTGAAAGTATCATAACATGAGGGCGCTACTTATAATGAGTAAGGAAGGCAAGCTATACTCAAATTTGTGAAAAATATAACACAGTTTAGTATTAAATTAAGACTAGCATCATCAAAGTAAAAAATTTCCCTTCCCAAGGCAAGGTCCTGGCGCCTTTACTGTTTTTCATACTCAAAGTTGACATAGATAAAAACACACAATACAGTGGATGACACTTTAATAAGCCTGAAAATCCCCTCGGTAGAAGGTTGAAGAAAAATTGTTAGAAGATATAAGCACAGTCTTCCAGTAAACAGTGGAGAATAGCATGACGACAATGTTGATAAGTTCCAACAATTTAGAGAAGAGAATAACAGTGAAATCAAAAGGGACGCTGTATACAAAACGTAAGATTATCAAATAAAAGGAAAGAAATATGCAAAGGCTCTGGGTGTAATAATGTCAACTGACTTTTCTTTGAAAGAACACAATAAGGCAAATGTCACGACAGCCCGAATAATAATTGGCTGAAAAATGAGAACTTTCAAGTCAAGGGAAAATAATGCCAATGGTAACACTTTTCAAATCGCCTGTGAGCTTTCGCTTAGAGTAATGTTCAGTGTAGACAGTCCCATTTAAAGCCGGATAGATATCAGTGCTGGAACAAATACAGAGATCATTTACGGCCCACGTAGAGCTAATAATTTTTTTTTAAATTATTGGGAACGCCTAAAAATTCTAAACATGTGCCCACTGGAGTGTAGGAGAGATAGACTCATGATAATTTATACGTGAAAGGTACTCGAGGGACCTGGTCCCAAATATGCACTCTGCTATAACAGCATACTGGAGTGAGAGATATGGGACAAAATGTATAATAAACTCAGTGAAAAATAGGGGCAATGTGGGCACAATAAGAGATTATTGGATCAACATCCGTGATTCTAGACTATTCAACACTACCAAACGATATCAGACGCTATCAGATCAAGTGTAGAGGTCTTCAAGAGGAAACTGGACACACATCTTCAGGTCGCTTGTTCTACCTAGGCAGCAATATTGCTGCACACTAACTGCACCTTTCAAGGCAGGTGAAATTGCTGACCTAGAAATTGTACAGAGAACCTTCACGGCACACACAACTGCGATTAAAACACCTCAATTACTGGGAACGCTTGAAGTTCCTCAACCTGTTCTCCCTGGAATGCAGGCGGGAGAGATACATTATTATATACACTTGGAAAATCCTAGAGGGATTAGTACCAAACTTGCACATGAGAGTCACTCCCTATGAAAGCAAAAGACTCGGCAGACGATGCAACATCCCCCAATGAAAAGCAGGGGTGCCACTAGCACGATAAGAGACAACAGAATAAGTGTCAGGGGCCCAAGACTGTTCAACTGCCTCCCATCATACATAACGAGGATTACCAATAGACCCCTGGCTGTCTTCAAGCAGGCACTGGACAGGCACCTAAAGTCAGTACCTGACCAGCCGGGCTGTGGTTCGTACGTCGGGTTGCATGCGGCCAACAGTAACAGCCTGGTTGATCAGTCCCTGATCCACCATGAGGCCAAGTCACAGACCGGGCCGCGGGGGCGTTGACCCCCGAAACCCTCTCCAGATATACTCCAGGTAATACCAGATCAACCAGACTGTGAGGGATATACAAGCCAACGGGCTGCTAGCATTATTATTATTAGTAGTAGTAGTAGAAGTAGTAATAGTAGGTTTGTAGACAGCAATCACCAGGGAGGTACTACCGTCCTGTGGTAGTAGGTTGGCAGACAGCAACCACCCAGGGAGGTACTACCGTCCTGCCAAGTGAGTGTGAAACGGAAACCTGTAATTGTTTTACATGATGGTAGGATTGCTGGTGCTTGTCTCATAAACACACGAGATAACAGGTATATCTTGCTGCTTCTGCTTGCACTTAGGTCACACTACATAAGCATGCACACGCATACAGAGCAATGGTGGACACACTAGCTGAGGTGGACACAAGAGCTCACACGGGTAGAGCAAAGTTATTAGATATGGGCGATTTCAATTACAAGGAGATTGATTGGGAAAACCTGGAGCCGCATGGGGGTCCTGAAACATGGAGAGCCAAGATGATAGATGTGGTACTGGAAAACCTCATGCATCAACATGTTAGGGACACTACCGGAGAGAGAGAGGGGAGGATGAACCAGCAAGACTGGACCTCGTGTTCACACTGAGTAGCTCGGACATTGAGGACATAACATATGAAAGGCCCCTTGCAGCTAGTGATCACGTGGTTCTGAGCTTTGAATACATAGCAGAGTTACAAACTCTAACTACAAAAGGGGGAACTACACAGGCATGAGGAACTTCATGCAGGAGGCTCAGTGGGAAAGAGAACTGGTAGGAAAGTCAGTAAACGAAATGATGAACTATGTAACAATAAATTGCAAGGAGGCAGAGGAAAGGCTTGTTCCCAAGGGCAACAGAAATAATGGGAAGTCCAGAACGAGTCCTTGGTTTACCCAAAGGTGTAAGGAGGCAAAAACTAAGTGCACTAGAGACTGGAAAAAGTACAGAAGACAAAGGACCCAGGAAAATAAAGAGATTAGTCGAAAAGCCAGAAATGAGTATGCGACAGTACAAAAAACGACATATCATCAAAAGTCAAGTCTGGCCCGAAGCTGTTGTATAGCCACATCAGGAGGAAGACAACAGTCAAGGACCAGATAATCAGGCTGAGGAAAGAAGGTGGGGAGCTCACAAGAAATGACCAAGAAGTATGTAAGGAGCTCAACATGAGATTTAAGAAAGTATTTAAAATGGAGACAGAAAGGACTCTGGGAAGTCAGAACAGGGGGGGACACCAACAAGGAATATACCAACAAGTGTTGGATGAGATACACATAACCGAGGAGGAGGTGAAGAAGCTGCTAAGTGACCTTGATTCCTCAAAGGCGGTGGGACCGGACATCTCTCCGTGGGTCCTTAGAGAGGGAGCAGAGATGCTGTGTGTGCCACTAACAACAATTTTCAATACATCCATTGAAACTGGGCAACTACTTGAGGTATGGAAGCCGGCAAATGTTGTCCCCATTTTTAAGAAAGGAGACAGACACGAGGCACTAAACTATAGACCAGTGTCACTGATGTGTATAGTATGCAAAATCATGGAGAAGATCATCAGGAGGAGAGTAGTGGAGCACCTAGAATGGAACAAGCTTATAAACGACAACCAGCACGGATTCATGGAAGGCAAATCCTGTGTCACAAGCCTACTGGAGTTTTATGACAAGGTAACAGAAGTAAGACACGAGACAGAGGGGTGGGTTGATTGCATTTTCTTGGACTGCAAGAAGGCCTTCGACACAGTTCCTCACAAGAGATTAGTGCAAAAGCTAGAGAATCAGTCATGCATAACAGGAAGGGCGCTGCAATGGATCAGAGAATACCTGACAGGGAGGCAACAACGAGTCATGGTATGTGATGTGGTATCTGAGTGGGCGCCTGTGGTGAGCAGGGTTCCACAGGGGTCAGTCCTAGGACCAGTGCTGTTTTTGGTAATTATGAATGACATGGCGGAAGGGATAGACTCAGAAGTTAATGAAGAGAATTAAACCGGATGAGGATCAAGCAGGACTACAAAGAGACCTGGACAGGCTGGACACGTGGTCCAGCAACTGGCTTCTCGAATTTAACCCCGCCAAAACAAAGTCATGAAGATTTTGGAAGGGCAAAGAAGACCTCAGACAGAGTACAGGCTAGATGGCCAAAGACTGCAAACTGCACTCAAGGAAAAGGATCTTGGGGTGAGTATAATACCGAGCACATCTCCTGAGGTGCACATCAACCAGATAACTGGTGCA
The DNA here is from genome assembly GCA_009830355.1 of Cherax destructor. NCBI lineage: Eukaryota > Metazoa > Arthropoda > Malacostraca > Decapoda > Parastacidae > Cherax > Cherax destructor. The sequence goes on from WNWK01013189.1 coordinate 50,491, forward strand.
GCATACGGGCGCCTGCTAAACGTAAGAATAGCGTTCCGATACCTCAGTAAGGAATCGTTCAAGACTCTGTACACCGTGTACATCAGGCCCATACTGGAGTATGCAGCACCAGTTTGGAACCCACACCTGGTCAAGCACGTCAAGAAATTAGAGAAAGTGCAAAGGTTTGCAACAAGGCTAGTTCCAGAGCTAAGGGGAATGTCCTACGAAGAAAGGTTAAGATAAATCGGCCTGACGACACTGGGTTAGGGGAGACATGATAACGACATACAAAATACTGCAAGGAATTGACAAGGTGGACAGAGACAGGATGTTCCAGAGAGGGGACACAGAAACAAGGGTCACAATTTCAAGTTGAAGACTCACATGAGTCAAAGAGATATAAAGGAAGTATTTGTTTAGTCATAGAGTTGTCAGGAAGTGGAATAGTCTGGCAAGTGGCGTAGTGGAGGCAGGAACCATTCATAGTTTTAAGACAAGGTATGATAAAGCTCATAGAGCAAAGAGAAAGAGGACCTAGTAGCGATCAGTGAAGAGGTGGGACCAGGAGCTATGTATGGACCCCTGCAGCCACAAATAGGTGAGTATACCAATGGGCTAGTAACTCCTTCTCCTGTAGAAAATACTAAAAAATAGAAGAAAAACTTTATAAAATTGGGATATTTGAATGCACGTGGATGTAGTGCAGATGATAAGAAAGAGATGATTGCCAGTGTTATGAATGAAACAAAAATTGGATCTCCTGCCTCTAAGCAAAACAAAACTGAAGGGGATAGGGAAGCTTCAGTGGAGAGAAATAAATGGGATTAAGTCAGGAGTATCTGAGAGAGTTAGAGCTAAGGAAGGGGTAGCAATAATAATGTTGAAGGATCAGTTATGGAAGGAGAAGAGGAAATATAAATGTATAAATTCAAGGATTATGTGGATTAAAATATGGGTCGGATGTGAAAAGTGGGTCATGATAAGTGTGTATGCACAAGATCTCTTTTAGACTCCATGACGAGGCTTCAATAATACACTTCATAACAGAGCTAGGTACCACTGACTGACCTACACTTCATAACAGAGCTAGGTACCACTGACTGACCTACACTTCACAACAGAGCTAGGTACGACTGACTGACCTACACTTCACAACAGAGCTAGGTACGACTGACTGACCTACACTTCACAACAGAGCTAGGTACCACTGACTGACCTACACTTCACAACAGAGCTAGGTACCACTGACTGACCTACACTTCACAACAGAGCTAGGTACCACTGACTGACCTACACTTCACAACAGAGCTAGGTACGACTGACTGACCTACACTTCACAACAGAGCTAGGTACCACTGACTGACCTACACTTCACAACAGAGCTAGGTACGACTGACTGACCTACACTTCACAACAGAGCTAGGTACCACTGACTGGCCTACACTTCACAACAGAGCTAGGTACCACTGACTGACCTACACTTCACAACAGAGCTAGGTACGACTGACTGACCTACACTTCACAACAGAGCTAGGTACGACTGACTGACCTACACTTCACAACAGAGCTAGGTACGACTAACTGACCTACACTTCACAACAGAGCTAGGTACGACTGACTGGCCTACACTTCACAACAGAGCTAGGTACGACTGACTGACCTACACTTCACAACAGAGCTAGGTACGACTGACTGACCTACACTTCACAACAGAGCTAGGTACGACTGACTGACCTACACTTCACAACAGAGCTAGGTACGACTGACTGACCTACACTTCACAACAGAGCTAGGTACGACTGACTGACCTACACTTCACAACAGAGCTAGGTACGACTGACTGACCTACACTTCACAACAGAGCTAGGTACGACTGACTGGCCTACACTTCACAACAGAGCTAGGTACGACTGACTGACCTACACTTCACAACAGAGCTAGGTACGACTGACTGACCTACACTTCACAACAGAGCTAGGTACGACTGACTGACCTACACTTCACAACAGAGCTAGGTACCACTGACTGACCTACACTTCACAACAGAGCTAGGTACGACTGACTGACCTACACTTCACAACAGAGCTAGGTACCACTGACTGACCTACACTTCACAACAGAGCTAGGTACGATTGACTGACCTACACTTCACAACAGAGCTAGGTACGACTGACTGGCCTACACTTCACAACAGAGCTAGGTACGACTGACTGACCTACACTTCACAACAGAGCTAGGTACGACTGACTGACCTACACTTCACAACAGAGCTAGGTACGACTGACTGACCTACACTTCACAACAGAGCTAGGTACGACTGACTGGCCTACACTTCACAACAGAGCTAGGTACGACTGACTGGCCTACACTTCACAACAGAGCTAGGTACGACTGACTGACCTACACTTCACAACAGAGCTAGGTACGACTGACTGACCTACACTTCACAACAGAGCTAGGTACGACTGACTGACCTACACTTCACAACAGAGCTAGGTACGACTGACTGGCCTACACTTCACAACAGAGCTAGGTACGACTGACTGACCTACACTTCACAACAGAGCTAGGTACGACTGACTGACCTACACTTCACAACAGAGCTAGGTACGACTGACTGACCTACACTTCACAACAGAGCTAGGTACGACTGACTGGCCTACACTTCACAACAGAGCTAGGTACGACTGACTGACCTACACTTCACAACAGAGCTAGGTACGACTGACTGACCTACACTTCACAACAGAGCTAGGTACGACTGACTGACCTACACTTCACAACAGAGCTAGGTACGACTGACTGACCTACACTTCACAACAGAGCTAGGTACGACTGACTGACCTACACTTCACAACAGAGCTAGGTACGACTGACTGACCTACACTTCACAACAGAGCTAGGTACCACTGACTGACCTACACTTCACAACAGAGCTAGGTACGACTGACTGACCTACACTTCACAACAGAGCTAGGTACCACTGACTGACCTACACTTCACAACAGAGCTAGGTACGACTGACTGACCTACACTTGACAACAGAGCTAGGTACGACTGACTGACCTACACTTCACAACAGAGCTAGGTACGACTGACTGACCTACACTTCACAACAGAGCTAGGTACGACTGACTGACCTACACTTCACAACAGAGCTAGGTACGACTGACTGGCCTACACTTCACAACAGAGCTAGGTACGACTGACTGACCTACACTTCACAACAGAGCTAGGTACGACTGACTGACCTACACTTCACAACAGAGCTAGGTACGACTGACTGACCTACACTTCACAACAGAGCTAGGTACGACTGACTGGCCTACACTTCACAACAGAGCTAGGTACGACTGACTGACCTACACTTCACAACAGAGCTAGGTACGACTGACTGACCTACACTTCACAACAGAGCTAGGTACGACTGACTGACCTACACTTCACAACAGAGCTAGGTACGACTGACTGGCCTACACTTCACAACAGAGCTAGGTACGACTGACTGGCCTACACTTCACAACAGAGCTAGGTACGACTGACGGACCTACACTTCACAACAGAGCTAGGTACGACTGACTGACCTACACTTCACAACAGAGCTAGGTAAGACTGACTGACCTACACTTCACAACAGAGCTAGGTACGACTGACTGGCCTACACTTCACAACAGAGCTAGGGACGACTGACTGACCTACACTTCACAACAGAGCTAGGACTGACTGACTGACCTACACTTCACAACAGAGCTAGGTACGACTGACGACCTACACTTCACAACAGAGCTAGGTACGACTGACTGGCCTACACTTCACAACAGAGCTAGGTACGACTGACTGACCTACACTTCACAACAGAGCTAGGTACGACTGACTGACCTACACTTCACAACAGAGCTAGGTACGACTGACTGACCTACACTTCACAACAGAGCTAGGTACGACTGACTGACCTACACTTCACAACAGAGCTAGGTACGACTGACTGACCTACACTTCACAACAGAGCTAGGTACGACTGACTGACCTACACTTCACAACAGAGCTAGGTACGACTGACTGACCTACACTTCACAACAGAGCTAGGTACGACTGACTGACCTACACTTCACAACAGAGCTAGGTACCACTGACTGACCTACACTTCACAACAGAGCTAGGTACGACTGACTGACCTACACTTCACAACAGAGCTAGGTACCACTGACTGACCTACACTTCACAACAGAGCTAGGTACGACTGACTGACCTACACTTCACAACAGAGCTAGGTACCACTGACTGGCCTACACTTCACAACAGGGCTAGGTACCACTGACTGACCTACACTTCACAACAGAGCTAGGTACGACTGACTGGCCTACACTTCACAACAGAGCTAGGTACGACTGACTGACCTACACTTCACAACAGAGCTAGGTACCACTGACTGACCTACACTTCACAACAAAGCTAGGTACCACTGACTGACCTACACTTCACAACAGAGCTAGGTACGACTGACTGACCTACACTTCACAACAGAGCTAGGTACGACTGACTGACCTACACTTCACAACAGAGCTAGGTCGACTAACTGACCTACACTTCACAACAGAGCTAGGTCGACTGACTGGCCTACACTTCACAACAGAGCTAGGTACGACTGACTGACCTACACTTCACAACAGAGCTAGGTACGACTGACTGACCTACACTTCACAACAGAGCTAGGTACGACTGACTGACCTACACTTCACAACAGAGCTAGGTACCACTGACTGACCTACACTTCACAACAGAGCTAGGTAGACTGACTGACCTACACTTCACAACAGAGCTAGGTACGACTGACTGACCTACACTTCACAACAGAGCTAGGTACCACTGACTGACCTACACTTCACAACAGAGCTAGGTACCACTGACTGACCTACACAATTCTCCGAGGCTAATGGTATCGATGATTGGATAGACATATTTCTTAACAAACTACTTAGACTATATAACAAACATTGTCCCATAAAAACGAAACAGATTACGAATAAACGGCTAGGTTGCCCATGGCTGAACAACAGCATACTAAGATCCATTGATAAGAAACATCAATATGAAAACAATACAGACAGGGCTTAATAAACAAAGTTTTTGTTAAACATTACGCATCAGTTCTCACCAACCTAATAACAAAGGCTAAGCAATTGTACTACTCCAATAGATTCAACGAAACAAGAGGAGACATAAAAAAGATATGGAAGACACTCTCTCAGATTCTAGGCACCCACAAAGTGAAAAAAAACTAGGGATATTGTGCTAACTAAGCTGAATAAAGCCCAACTACAGCCTATTGATACAGTTAACAAGATAAATGACTTTTCAACCATAGGATCAAATCTCGCCAGCAAAATCCCAGGACCAATGCCCGAGCAAGTGATTACTTAGATGGGAATTTGCCCAACCTCTTTATCTTGCACCAACCGAGCCCACAAAGTCACTACGATTATTAAGTCACTTAAAAATAAATCAGGAAATCTGGCTAAAGTTCCTCCATTATTGTACAAACGGATGGCTCATGTTCTTTTTACCTGCTATTTCATTACTCTTTAACAAATCACTAGAAACCAGCACTTTCCGGCACCCAAGACAGCAAGGGTCACACCAATACACAAAGGTGGACCCCACAGATGGAAAACAACTACAGGACAATTTAAAACCACCGTTGTTTTCCAAAATCTTAGAAACTTATGCACAAGAGATTATATTCCTTATAACAGCAAAAGCATCCTCCCCCTTTTCCATTGGCTTCCCGGAAAAGCAAAACACAAACAACGCCATTG
>WNWK01013190.1:0-56288 GCA_009830355.1 Cherax destructor
TTTCTTCTTACAATTAGTTTTTCGAGTGCTTAAAATTAATCTTAATTTACAGATGGATAGCATTTTAAATTTTCTTTCGTGAATTGGATTCCAAATTTGCGAGATTCATAGCGATAGCGTGAGAGATACCTGTGAGGTATCCCTCACGGGTATCCTCGTAGGGAGGCGTCCCTCGAGATCTGCCACACCTGTGTACTTCAGAACAGGTCTGCAACGACTGAATCCACGTTTGAATATCAGATTATGTCTACACCCATCCATCAGAGTAAATCCATCAGAGTAAATCCATCAGAGTAAATCCATCAGAGTAAATCCATCCGAGTAAATGGAAATCCTATTTATGAATCCTTCTTAGTACGTTTAAATCAGTCTGAAAACAACTGAAACCATCTAAGTGTTTCTGAATTCATTTTAATACATCTAAACCCGTCTGAGAACAATTAACCCCCATGTGAATACGTCTAAATGCCTATAGGTAGGCCTAGATCCTTCCTTCTGAGTACGTCTGAACACGGCAGAGTACATCTGAGTTCTTTTGAACCCGTCTCAGACCTAAAGGTAAACTATTTTTGTCCCGGTACATTGTTGTTGTAGATTCGCCGGTATAATCGCCCGGCCCGGGCCTTTTCCAAGTGGTGGCCCGGCTCGGGCCTTTTCCAAGTGGTGGCCCGGCCCTGGCTCCCTGTCGAGGGTGTGTCTCAGACCAATGTCTGCCATGGGAGGGGGTACAAGTACCTTCTCATCGTCTTGGACCAGCTGTCCCCAGGCCTAGCCCCCATTCCCCGCCTCCACGGGGCTCGGAGGGAGAAGCTAGGCACCTTGGGCTGCCACAAACCCCGCCTACACTGCCGGGCGGGGAATAGGTACAACCGGAGTACAGCTTGATCAAGCTCCTTTTCTGTGTAGAGCTTGATTAAGCTTCTGCTCTGTGCAGAGCTCGAGCTAATTCTTTTCCGTGTAGAGCTGATCAAACTGCTACCTGCTTCGTGTAGAGCGCGAGCAAGTTTTTTTCAGCTACGCGTCTTTTCCTCTGGAAAAAAATCGGGAGCTTAAAGCCCCACACACACACAAATAAAAGATCAGGTTTGAAGAGAACGCTAATTACCTGGTGTGTGTTGCAGTGGTCAACGCCCCCGCAGGCAGGGCCCAGAACAGGCCTTCAGGTGCAGCCCGCAAAGTAAAATCTTTATTTCTAAAGTGAATTTATTTAATTTCAGTTCGTTTTTTCGGAGCTGTTGATCGTGAAGATGTGTTGAAAGACATATATATATATTATATATATATATATATATATATATATATATATATATATATATATATATATATATATATATATATATATATATATTAGTTATATAGTACAGTATTATTACGTACATAATTCCTAACAACATTTTTTTTGGTAAGTTTATTGAAAGGGGGCGTGGTCTCGGACCGGGCTCTCTGGGGCAATGATCCCCACCTCCGGAAACGACAAGTAACGTACATGTACAGACGTGTTTCTGTACAGAAGATGCAGATATACGTCTCATGAAATTCTTCAAACATCGTCAATAAAAAAATAAAACAAAACATTTTCATTTTGTATTTCATTTCGACAAACACGTCCCTGACAAAGTCATCAGCCTAAGACAGCTACACCGCGTTAATTTAATCATACCAAGGCACGTGTGTCGCAAATTTAATGGTGCAAATTTGTGTTGCAAATCTAACCAGTCAATATATTTCGGGGTCAGCGTGTGTCACTCCAGCAGGAGTGATGTAAACTGAATGGCAGACGATTGTAAACTTGTGCGTTATCTCCACAAGCCAGATTTTTTTTTTTTCCAACAAGTCGGCCGTCTCCCACCGAGGCAGGGTGACCGAAAAAGAAAGAAAATCCCCAAAAAGAAAATACTTTCATCATCATTCAACACTTTCACCACACTCATACATAATCAATGTCTTTGCAGAGGAGCTCAGATACGACAGCTGAGAAAAGTCCCTCCCAGCTGTCACTATCCCAGACCCCTCCTTTAAAGTGCAGGCATTGTACTTCCCATTTCCAGGACTCAAGTCCAATTAAATCAATTAACTGGTTTCCCTGAATCCCTTCACAAAATGTTACCCTGCTCACACTCCAACAGATCGTCATGTCCCAAAACCATTCGTCTCCATTCACTCCTATCTAACATGCTCACACATGCTTGCTGGAAGTCCAAGCCCTCGCCCACAAAACCTCCTTTACCCTTCCCTCCAACCTTTTCTAGGACGACCCTACCCCGCCTTCCTTTCCTACAGATTTATACGCTCTCCAAGTCATTCTACTTTGATCCATTCTCTCTAAATGACCAAACCACCTCAACAACCCTCTTCAGCCCTCTGACAAATACTTTTAGTAACTCCACACCTTCTCCTAATTTCCACATTCCGAATTTTCTGCATAATATTTACACCACACATTGCCCTTAGACAGGACATCTCCACTGCCTCCAGCCTCCTCCTCGCTGCAGCATTTGCAACCCATGCTTCACACCCATATAAGAGTGTTGGTACCACTATACTTTCGTACATTCCTTCTTTGCCTCCATGGATAACGTTCTTTGTCTCCACAGATACCTCAATGCACCACTCACCTTTTTCCTTCATCAATTCTATGGTTAACCTCATCCTTCATAAACCCATCCGCTGACACGTCAACTCCCAAATATCTGAAAACATTTACTTCTTCCATAATCCCTCTCCAATGTGATATCCAATTTTCTTTATTTAAATCGTTTGATACCCTCATCACCTTACTCTTATCTATGTTCACTTTTAACTTTCTACCTTTACACACTCTCCCAAACTCGTCCACTAACCTTTGCAACTTTTCTTTAGAATCTCCCATAAGCACAGTATCATCAGCAAAAGTAACTGTGTCAACTCCCATTTTGCATTTAATTCCATAATTTAATCCACCCCCTCCCCAACACCCTAGCATTTACTTCTTTACAACCCCATCTATAAATATATTAAACAACCATGGTGACATTACACATCCCTGTCTAAGACCTACTTTTACCGGGAAGTAATCTCCTCTCTCCTACACACCCTAACCTGAGCCTCACTATCCTCATAAAAACTCTTTACAGCCTTCAGTAACTTACTACCTATTCCATACACTTGCAACATTTGCCACATTGCTCCCCTATCCACTCTATCATATGCCTTTTCTAAATCCATAAATGCAATAAAACTTCTACCTTTATCTAAATACTGTTCACATATATGCTTCACTGTAAACACTTGATCTACACATCCCCTACCCACTCTAAAGCCTCCTTGCTCATCTGCAATCCTACTCTCTGTCTTACCTCTAATTCTTTCAATAATAACCCTGCCATACACTTTACCTGGTATACTCAGTAAACTTATTCCCCATAATTTTTACACTCTCTTTTATCCCCTTCCCTTTATATAAAGGAACTATACATGCTCTCTGCCAATCCCTAGGTACCTTCCCTCTTTCATACATTTATTAAACAAAAATACCAACCACTCCAGCACTATATCCCCCTGCTTTTAACATTTCTGTCATGATTCCGTCAATTCCAGCTGCTTTACCCCTTTCATTCTACGTAATGCCTCACGCACCTCCCCACACTCACATCCTGCTCTTCTTCACTCCTAAACGATGTTGTACCTCCCTGGCCAGTACATGAAATTACCGCCTCCTTTTTCATCGACATTTAAAAGTTCCTCAAAATATTCCGCCATCTACCCAATACCTCCAGCTCCCCATCTACTAACTCCCTACTCTGTTTTTAACTAACAAATCCATTCGTTCCTAGGCTTCTTACCTTGTTTATCCCACTCCAAAAATTTTCTTGTTTTCAGCAAAATTTCTTGACAGAGCCTCTCCCATTCTTTCATCCGCTCTTCTTTTGCACTCTCTCACCACTCTCTTCACTTTTCTTTTACTCTCCATATACTCTGCTCTTCTATTAACACTTCTGTTTTGTAAAACCTCTCATAAGCTACCTTTTCTCTTTTATCACACCCTTTACTTCTTCATTCCACCACTCACTCCTCTTTCCTCCTGCACCCACCCTCCTATAGCCACAAACTTCTGCCCCACATTCTAATACTGCATTTTTAAAACTATCCCAACTCTCTTCAACCCCCACTACTCCTACTTGCACTAGCCCACCTTTCTGCCAATAGTTGCTTATATCTCACCCTAACTTCCTCCTCCCTTAGTTTATACACTTTTACCTCTCTTTACTTGCTGTTGCCATTTTCTTTTTGTCCCATCTACCTTTTACTCTAACTGTAGCTACAACCAAATAATGATCCGATATATCCGTTGCCCTCTATAAATATGTACATCCTGAAGCCTACCCATCAACCTTTATCCACCAATACATAATCCAACAAACTACTTTCCTTACGTGCTATATCATACCTTGTATATTTATTTATCCTCTTTTCATAAAATATGTATTACTTATTACCAAACCTCTTTCTACACATAGCTCAATTAATGGTTCCCCATTTACATTTACCCTGGCACCCCAAATTTACCTACTACTCCATCCACAACATTTTTACCCACTTTAGCATTAAGATCCCCAACCACAATTACTCTCTCCCTTGGTTCAAAACTCCCACACACTCACTCAACATTTCCCAAAATCTCTCTCTCCTCTACACTTCTCTCTTCTCCAGGTGCATAAACACTTACTATAACCCACTTTTCACATCCAACCTTTATTTTACTCCACATAATCCTTGAATTTATACATTTATATTCCTTCTTTACCTGCCATAACTGATTATTCAACATTATTGCCACTCCTTCTTTAGCTCTAACTCTATTTGAAACCCTGATCTAATCCCATTTATTTCTCCCCACTGAAACTCTCCTACCCCTTCAGCTTTGTCTCACTTAAAGCCAGGACATCCAGCTTCTTTTCATTCATAACATCTACAATCATCTCTTTCTTATCATTCGCACAACATCCACGCACATTCAAACATCCCACTTTGACGGTTTTCTTCTTCTTCTTTTTAGTAAGCTATACAGGAAAAGGGTTACTAGCCCATTGTTCCCGGCATTTTAGTTGACTTTTACAACACGCATGGCTTACGGAGGAAAGATTCTTATTCCACTTCCCCATGGATATGAAAGGGAAAAGCAATAAGAACAAGAACTATTAAGATAAAATCAAAGAAAACTCAGATGAGTGTGTATACATAAACGTGGACATGTTTGCGTAGTGTGACCTAAGTGTAAGTATAAGTAGCAAGACGTACCTGAAATCTTGCATGTTTATGAGACAGAAAAAAGACACCAGCAATCCTACCATCATGTAAAACAGTTTCAGGTTTCTGTTTCACAGTCACCTGGCAGGATGGTAGTACCTCCCTGGGTGGTTGCTGTCTACCAACCTACTAGATAACTAGATAAATATTTTTGTTAGTGGGATGGATTTGAGAAAGACGAGCCAGTATGGGCCAATAAAATGTCGCATTAGTTGCACCTGTGACCTTTTATTTAACAGCCAAAAGGCCTGTTACAGTGTCCCTCCTTTCTTATGTTCTACTTAATAACCCCCTCCCTCCCGTATCCTCAACGTCCTCCATTATCTGTTACTCTATTACTTAATTCTTTCAATTCAAGAGGGATAGAAACGTCATAATGTTCCATTCGTAAGTTGAGTTATTTGTATATTGTTCCAGCAACGGTACTGTGATTTTTTTTTTCACAACATTAAGCTTGCTGGCTGTTCATTGGACCATCTTCCCCGCGGCCGGGTCTCAGACCAGGCCTATATGACTGAATTAAGAACTATTGAGACCACACAGGAAAGCCAAGAACGACAGCCAACTCCCGTGGCGGGTCAAACTCAAGTGACAGGTCAACCGGTTGGCAACCAGGAGAGAGTTATCGTAAGTGACATGCTGACGGTAACCAGACGGGAGACGATATACTTGCAATATTATCTAGCACGCGGGATTTTGGCAAGAGTATGCATAAAGCATGTTAAAAGCCGTGTCCTGTGCATGTCTTGTACGTGTCCTGTGCGTGTCCTGTTAGCTGTCTAGTTGGGCCGTACCGTTTGTTACGGCTCCTGTCTGTCTAAGCTCCGCCCACGAAGTTGCTCACAAATTGTGTTGGTTATTAAGGTTAGGTTAAGTTAGACTGAAATTATTAAAGTTAGATCAACTTTATTTAGGTTTGAGTAAGTTAGATTAACGTTAGATTAAGTTAGACTGACGTTATTTAGATTATATTACGTTAGATTAGCGTTATTTAAGTTAGATTACGCTACGTTTAGATATGAGAGAGGCGATAAAAATTTCTGGCATGCGAACAGAAAACGGGAACCCACGGTGCGCAGTACAGAGATGTAGGTAAGTCGGATAATCACTGTTTAGGCTCGTTAAACAGTCACCTATTTCCCTGCCCTTATCAACAGTGAAATAATGTGATATTCAATGAAAGAGTTACTTTATCAGATCCTGAGCCTAAAAAAAAAAAAAAAAAAGAGTTCTCCTGGAGCGAAATGTTGCCTTAAAGGCTTCCTCTGCTCGAAACGTCTTTATGGGCCGCCAACAGCAACAGCCTTGTCAACCAGGCAAACAACGGAAAATCCTGGAGGCAAGCAGGCAGGACTACGAGAGAAAGAACTACACACTACTGCTACATAAGAGGTAGGCAGAGGCAGTCCATCAGACATCACAGCTCAAGAGACATCAGGGCCAAGCGGACATCAGGGCCAAACAGACATCAGGGCCAAGCAGACATCAGGACCAAGCAGACACCCTCCCTATTCCCCAGACACCCTAATAGCTGGAGCTCAGAACCAACAAAGAGGTAAGCAAGCCCAGGAACGACACTAGTCAAGGCATGCTGCCCCACTAACCGCTCCGCCGGAGACGCCAGCCAGAGAGGCACACAACACTACCCCCAACCCCCCAATCCCGTATCCCTCCCCCTCCCCCATCACCTAGATATATCACCGGCAATAAATCTCAAATTGAAGTTTCAGCGCAAGGTATCCAATTTCTCGGAAATTTATCTCTCTAATATGTTTGATAGAGTGCAATACAAGGTGGCCCCGGCGACGCTTGTCACATAATCAATTTCCTGGGCTGATGTGACCGCTGGACCCAGCCCTGAGTTCTTTCCCCCCCCCCCCACCTTCCTCCAAGGTTCGATTTATCTTAATGAACGGGTGGAGGTGGAAGGTCCGCAGGAGGCGAGGAACGCTGTGCAAATAGTCTCCTTTATTTGTCGAGGCTCCAGACTCCTCTTTTAACCTCCCATCGCTTGAGATATCTCGAAAAATAAATACCTCGGTGTTTTTTGGTGGTCATGCGATAGCCTGGGTGAACACGGGGGACGGAAGGAGGGGGAGGGGACGAAGGGAACCGTGGGGAGGACATGGGTGGACACAAGTGGACACGGGGACACACAAGACACAGGTAGTATCCGTCGCTCTTCTCACAACAAGTTACCACCTTTATATAAAACGTTTGATATACTTTTGATGAGTTGCTTGAGTTTTTCTACTCCCGGAGCCCGGCCATGGGCCAGGCTCGTTTGGTGTTTGGTCAACCAGGCCGTCCAATACCTAGTTACTTTGCAACAACCATTTCGTTGGAGCTCTACGTGATGGCAGAGAATATAGAGGAAACACGGCAACGACGTACAAGATACTCAAGATTACTGACAGGCTCGAAATGTGACATGAAACAACACACGCAGACATTAAGGGATATGTCACGTGTTACATTTTCCCTTAGCAAAACTGACTTCAAACCCAGCAAAACTGACTTCAAACCCAGCAAAACTGACTTCAAACCCAGCAAAACTGACTTCAAACCTATTCCTCCCTCCCTCGTCCCCTCGCCACGCCCTCCCAATTCTTCCCGTTCTTTATCTCCCCCCCCCATTTTCCCCATTCCCTTCACCCCTCTCCCCAGTCTCCCTCACGACCAGCCGAAGTTGAAGAGTAAAAAGTGATACTTGTGAAGCTCTTACGTCAATCTTCTTCATTTGCTTTGTACCTCTCGCAGTCCTGCCATCCCCTGCCCCTCCCTGCCATCCCAGGCCCCTCCCTGCCATCTCCTGCCCCTCCCTGCCATCCCCTGCTTCTCCCTGCCCCTCCCTGCCAAATCCTGTGATATCCCTGCCACCCAATGCACGTCTCTGCACTCCCTGTCTTCCAATGACACCCCCTGCCACCCCCCAGCCGCCACCCTTGCAACATCCACCACCCCAACAACACCCAACACCCAACACCCCAGCAACACCCAACACCCCAGCAACATCCCAACACCCCAGCAACATCCAGCACCCCAGCAACACCCAACACCCCAGCAACACCCAACACCCCAGAAACACCCAACACCCCAGCAACATCCAACACCCCAGAAACACCCAACACCCCAGAAACACCCAACACCCCAGCAACACCCAACACCCCAGCAACATCCAACACCCCAGCAACACCCAACACCCCAGCAACACCCAACACCCCAGCAACACCCAAAACCCAACAGCAACACCCAACACCCCAGCAACACTCAACAACCCAGCAAAACCCACCACCCCAGCAAAACCCACCACCCCAGCAACACCCAACACCCCAGCAACACCCAACACCCCAGCAACACCCAACACCCCAGCAACACCCAACACCCCAGCAACACCCAACACCCCAGCAACACCCAACACCCCAGCAACACCCAACACCCCAGCAACACCCAACACCCCAGAAACACCCAACAACCCAGCAAAACCCACCACCCCAGCAACACCCAACACCCCAGCAACACCCAACACCCCAGCAACACCCAACACCCCAGCAACACCCAACACCCCAGCAACACCCAACACCCCAGCAACACCCAACAACCCAGCAACACCCAACAACCCAGCAAAACCCACCACCCCAGCAAAACCCACCACCCCAGCAACACCCACCACCCCAGCAACACCCCAGCAACACCCAACACCCCAGCAACACCCACCACCCCAGCAACACCCAACACCCCAGCAACACCCAACACCCCAGCAACACCCAACACCCCAGCAACATCCAACACCCCAGAAACACCCAACAACCCAGCAAAACCCACCACCCCGCTTTGCCTGGCGTTGAATTGACACATCTCGTTCCTGCTTGTTGCAATGTTGACTCTGGCAGCGCCTTCACTCACTGGCATCCACAACTACCCTATCATTCCGCACTGCCACCAACATGTTTTGCTGCCTTCCCTGCCACCACCATGACTTGCCTGCCTTCGTGACATCCCTGCCATCCATATCTGCTTGACAAAGTTGCCATTCAATGTATACCTGCCATTTCTTGCCAGTCCGGATCCAATACCTCCCTGGCTTAGCCCTCATGACATATAACACATGACATGAAACATGATGCTACACATGGCATTCATTGAACAGCTTGTGATTTACCTGTGACTGGCTATACGACTGTCATGTATCATTCCATGTATTATGTGTGTCATTTTATGTGCCGTGTGTCAGCAATAAATACATCTCACAGACTCCATTTTCTAGTCAAAGTTCTATCTAACTTCTAGAGTTAGACGACAACGTAAGCAACAAGGTTTTTTTCTCACGTATAATAAACCCTTCAAGATGGCGCCTTGATCTTAAGTTGCATTGTGCTCCAATCTCTTCACTGTATCCGGCTTACAGTACCAGGTTGTTAATGTCTGTAAGCCTTCCGGATGCTAGCAGTAACAGCCTGGTTGGCCACGACGTCAAAGACGGAATCTGGCCTCGGGTGTCTGAAGCAGAATTCTCGATATTGGTCACAGGTGCGTCAGTCATTGCTGTTTGTGGCAGATTTCAACCGTGCTGCAACTGTTGTTTTCTGTACCTCAGTTTGTGTTCCATTTTGCAGATTTTCTATGGGGGCTCCATCTTACAGTCTACCCACCGTGGTGTTCAATCTTCCATATAAACTACTGTGGTGTTCCATCCTCCAGACTTACTATTACTGTCGTGACCCAACCTTCCAGACTCATAACTGGTGTACCATCCTCCACACACCTCCACACTATACCTTCCAGACTCATAGCTGAAGTTTTCCAGCCTCCACGTTCTTTAGCGAGGCTTACCACTTCCCGGCTTCATTATTGGGGTGTTCCGTCTTCCAAGCTGGTTAATGGCGGACAAAAACACTTCCAATTAACCTCAATTTATCTTAACAGTTTTACAAGTTAATGTTACCGAGTTTCTGCTGTACAAGTTAGGGTTATCAAGTCTGCTATACAAGTACCTGCTCCTTCAGTATAAGGACACTCCTTCAACGGCCCTTTCTTTCAATATAAGGACACTCCTTCAATGGCCCTTTCTTTCAGTATAAGGACACTCCTTCAATGGCCCTTTCTTTCAGTATAAGGACACTCCTTCAATTGCCCTTTCTTTCAGTATAAGGAACGGGACTTTTGTCAATACAAATGCCTGTTCCTTCAATATGAAAACCTGTTCCTTCAGTATAAGGATTTGCTCCTTTAATATAATAACCTGATCCTTCAATATATGGACCTGTTTCTTCAATATAGGGCCATGTTCCTTCAATAGAAGAACATGATCCTTCAATATAAGAACTTGATCCTTCAATATAAGAACCTGATCCTTCAATATAAGGACCTGTTCCTTCAATATAAGGCCCTGTTCCTTCAATATAAGGCCCTGTTCCTTCAATATAAGGCCCTGTTCCTTCAATATAAGGCCCTGTTCCTTCAATATAAGGCCCTGTTCCTTCAATATAAGGCCCTGTTCCTTCAATATAAGGCCTTGTTCCTTTAATATAAGGACCTGTTCCTTCAATATAAAGGCCTGCTCCTTCAATACAAGGGACTGGTCCATCAATGTAAGGGTCTGGTTCTTAAATATATAGACATACATGTCACCACCTACATTTCAGCCACTTGCTTCACTACATCCATGATGCCACATACACCTCACGTGAGAATTTCAGAGGCTTTATGTCCAGTAGCCACTTTCTCTCCAACATTAACCTCAATTCGACAGTCTCTTACCCTCATCCATTGTCTCCTTACCTCCATCTTTCCTCCCTTCCTTCCCCTCCCCTGCTCTCCTTACCTTCCTCAAGCCGCTCTCCACCTCTGAGGTAATCATTGTCTAAATGAAAGCTGTTCCCAGTGTCAATACTGAGAACAAAAGTTCTGTGTTCTCTCTTCAGGGTAAATTGGACAATAACGTAGTGGTGTCTACCGAATGAAACACTGCCAAGCCCTTGTGAACCCCCGCCCTTCCTTCCCTTTGACCAACCCTACCTTGAGTTTTACTTCGAATGGATTTCAGGGATGGCCGCGGCCAGGTCCCAGATCAGACTTCCTGGATGTTGGCCTGATCAAACTGTCTGTTGGTGCCAGCCTCACGCAGTCCAATGTATGCACCAGAGCCCGGTTGATCAGGTAACGGGTTGACGAACTTATCAAGCTCCCTCTTTATTTATGGAGGGAGGGTGTTGAAGAACCTTGGTCTCCTTAAACTTACTGAGTTCTCTCGACGTACTCATCGAGTCCCTGATTTTCACTGGACAGATTCTGCACCGTCTGCTAAGACTCTTGTTTTCATATGGAGTGATTCCATTGTGTAAGTCTGGGATTAATTCCTCCATAATTTTCCATGTTTACATTACGGTACATTTTTCTCGCACAAGTTCCGAGGAATATAGTTCAAGGGAAGTCAAACATTCGCAGAAGTTCAGATGCTTGAGTGAATTTATATGGGCAGTGCAGATTCTCTTCACGTTAGGAGGATAAGTCAAATAAATCCCGTGGAAAGCCCAGGGAAGCCATGGGGATAGTAGAGAACACTGTCAACACCTGTAGTCCAACCTCTTCCACCTGCTATCAACAGATTTAATAAAAATATTGCCGGGACAAGTGTAGAAGTCTTCAAGCGGAAACTGGATCACTGCCTACACACAGTGTCAGATTAACCAGGCTGCCATGGTTATTTGGGCCAGCGGGTAGCTAACAATAACAGCCTCGTTGAACACGCACTCGACAGGAAAACTCGGCTAAGCCGGAATAATAGCGCAGAAAAAGCCCTGGAAAACGGTCATAGGTATATCACAGGGAAATCACAGGAGGGGAAGTGCCAGGCTGAACATCAACAGTTTAGGCACTGGGTGACGAGGCTCGCGTGGCCAGGGAAGGCTGCCACGCAGAAGTCACAGAACACCATCCTTACAGCCCACAATAAGAGATTCTGAGAAATTTTAATTGTCGAAAGCAGACTCGTGGATCCTGGAAGAGGAATGCAAGAAAAAATGCACGAGAGACTTCACGCTCCTTCACTGCTACTGGCACTGCCGCCGCCTTCCTTCCTTCTTCCCTGGAAATAAATGGTATAAAATACCGACACAATGGAAAAATAAACACATAAGCAGTATAATGTGATCCTTTATTGACAACGTTTCGCCCACGCAGTGGGCTTTATCGAGTCACAGACAGATCTACCTGGAAAATGAGCAACATGGAGATATATATAGGGTACAGTCAGGTGGAGAATGCTGGGTCAGGTGGAGAAAGCTGCATGTGAGTCTTAAAAGTAGTGTGATAGTTAAAAACATAGTGTGACTTAAAGGACCTGCAGTGTACCATTCTTGAGTTCTAGGTGGGATAGCGTTGAAGAAGTTTCTTGGCAATAGGTTCAGCTATGTTGTAGAGACTGCAGACGACGGGCATTAAACATCTTCAACACACCCAGAGAAGACACTGCTGAGAAGAGATACATAGTCCTTCCCACCAACTCCATTTCCAAACAAGTTTCCAACATTTTTTCTAAGACCTCATTCCGAGTATCCACCTCCACATCCACCACCATTAAGGACATTACCAGTAACAGACAGGAAAAGCTTCAATCCACGGCAGGGTATACACAATCCTTGTAATGGCTGCAGCAAATTATACGTTGGCGAAACATCCAGAGACCTACAAACACGCATTTCAGAACACCAGTACGCAGGCAGATCTGACGACTCAAGAAATGCCTGTGTTCAACACCGAAATTTACACAACCATTTAATCAACTACAGAAACGCAAGACTCATCGCCAGAGAAGACAACACGCAATACCGAAGAATCCTAGAATCATCACTCATCTGTATATCCAACAACTTCAACCAGAACAACGGCTTCTACAACATAGCTGAACCTATTGCCAAGAAACTTCTTCAACGCTATCCCACCTAGAACTCAAGAATGGTACACTGCAGGTCCTTTAAGTCACACTATGTTTTTAACTATCACACTACTTTGAAGACTCACATGCAGCTTTCTCCACCTGACCCAGCATTCTCCACCTGACTGTACCCTATATATCTTCCATGTTGCTCATTTTCCAGGTAGATCTGTCTGTGACTCGATAAAGCCCACTGCGTGGGCGAAACGTTGTCAATAAAGGATCACATTATACTGCTTATGTGTTTATTTTTCCATTCCTTCTTCCCTCTTTTACTGTCTTTCCCCGAGACCGGGCTCTCAACCACTATTTTCAATTCTTTACTTCCTACATCTTTCCTCTTTCACTACCTTACTCCTCTCATCTTTTTATTCTTAATATATATACATAACACAGCACAAATACAGCACACACTGAAAAGCTTGAACAGTAAACAATAACGCCCACACACACACACATAAGCAAATAAAAATACTCAGTACCAAGCCCTGCCCCAGCGCCTTTACTGTTTCTCATCCTTATAGTGGGCATAAATAACGTTGGCCACAGCTTCGTATTATCACTGGTGGGTCTCAAAAAAAAAAAAAAAAAACAGGAAAACCACCTCGGTAGAAGACACGAAGAAACTGCAAAGACTTCCAGTGGGAAGTAGAAAATAACATGACGTTCAGTGATGCCAAGTTCCAACTGCTTCAATATGGAAAGAACGAACTCAAAAAAGACACAGCATACAAAACGCAAAGATTACCAAATTGAAGAAAAATAGAACATGTGAAGGACCTGCGTGCAATATCAGCTGACTTATCTCTTGAACGCAATATGGCAAACGTCACGAAAACCAGAAAAATGACGGGGTGGATAATGAAAACTTTCAAAACAAACGAAGTAACGAAAATGGTGACAGTTGAAATCGCTTGTGTTTTCTTAAAGTATTGTTCAGTGTTGACGGATGTGTTCAGAGCAGGGAAGGCAACAGAGCTGGAATTGATTTAGAGAAAATTTAAGGCCGTCGGAGAGCCAATAAAACATTTAAATTACAGGGAACCACTCAAAGTCGTAAATATGTATTCACTGGCGGGGAAAAAAGGGAAATACAAGCTAATATAAGTGTGGAATGTACTTCAGGCCTAGTTCCATAAGATACTGAAGTGAGATATGGTGAAAAATGTGCAATAAATAAAGTGGAAAGTTGGGGCGCTGTGTGGGCACAATAAGAGAACAGTGTATCAACATCCGTAGACCTTGACTATTTAACATCCTACCAGAAGTGATCAGAGACACTGGTCAGACAAGAGAAGTCTAAGTACTAACACGTACCCCCGTCAAGTGCCGTATTAACCCGGCTATGACTGATATACGGGGGGGGGGGGGAAGTCCACGACCAGTAGCAGCCTGGTTGACCAGGCAAGCGCCAGATAAGACTGGCTTATCTGGCGATTCGGCTAGGCGCCCATACTTATTCTGGAGTCTGGCTATGTGGATAATGTACTGTGTATTCTGATGCTAAGTTTGCAAGTTCGAATCCTGCTGTGGACTGAAAAGATAGTAATATATAAAACCATGCATACATATATACAAAGAAATCAAAATCAAATACAAAATATATGCATCAAAAGCCGGATGGTATACGAAACTTGCTGGAGCCCGGATGCCAGATGACACCAATACCAGCTGGCCAAATAACCAGATGACTTACTGTGCTGAAATTGTCCCATAACTGAGTGTGGGGGAAATGGTAACTAGGACGGTAAACAAGGTAAATTAACCATGGTGGACCGCGTGGCACATGGACCGGATATGGACCAGCTTAAAGGGGGATTACTGAGGTCCACGGCGATATCGATGTCGCAAGACCGTCGCAACTGTTGCAAGACTCAAATGTAAACACAAAGGATTTCTTGCAGCTATGAGAGGTAATATTGCACCAACAGTCTGGTCGATCAGGCTAGCAACCGGGAGGCCTGGTTTGGGACCGGGCCGCGGGGGGCGGTGACCCCGAAAATCGACTCCAGACAGATTCTACGTCGACTCTCATATCGTTAGTCACGCAAACAACAAAACATCCTCAACATGAGAAACAAACAAAACATCTGCAACAAAAGCAACAAAATATGCAACAGAAACACTGAACAGATGAAATGCAAGGGGGGAAAAATCAGTACAAAGAGGATGTCGGCTGCAGCAAATCCATAGCTTATGATGATGTGGGGCCGGAGGCACCCACACTATCGTATGTCCTCTGATCACGGTACAAGACCTAGCTCTGCTGGGTGCGTGATCTTTGTTGTATTGGATGGTGCAGTGGGTTAGAGCGTCGTGAATTTTCGCTCAACAGAGAGAGAGACCGAGTTTTTTTTTTTACTGTCAGTCATGGTCGACCATGGGCGCATGGCCGAGCGATGTAGACAGCCTGTACTGTCTGCATAGACAGCCATATGTAAGCTGTAAGCCTACATGCCTTGTTCCCATAGTTTCCACCAGAGGGCAAACCTGGTGGGCATACCCACTTCAGCCTGCCAACCCTTGTCTCTCTCTCACTCTCGCAGCAGCCTTGACTCAGACAACAGGCCTTACTCCTCTCTCCCTCGCATTGGGCATGGTCCTCCGGGCCATGGGCACAAAACACACTGCCTGTGTACCCACGATCTCGCAAATAAAGTAAGAAGCCTCTGAAGCCTTATCATTGTTACCCCGCTCTGCAGCAGAACGCCGAAATAAACTCTTGTAAACAACGGTACAACACCTAGCTCTGCTGGGTGCGTGATCTTTGTTGTATTGGATGGTCCAGTGGGTTAGAGCGTCGTGAATTTTCGCTTACCATGAGCTAAAAAACTGGTTAAAAACATAGAGGGCATTATCTGGGTGGATGGGCACCATCTGGCGTGGAGGGGCACCATCTGGCGTGGAGGGGCGTGTTATGGTAGGACGCAGGTATTCCCACCACCTCCTTCAAATGACCAGAGTCACGGAGGTAAACAAAGTCATGCCGGGAGTCTCTACCCACCCCGCCCCCTAACCATCTCTCGCCCCCTCCCTCCCCACCCCTTCACCACGTCCTCACCACACTCCATCACCCTCTCCCCCTCCTGTAAACAACACTACATATACTCTCTATAGCATCCCACTCCTTACAAATCCTCTCATACACCAAGGTGGTGGAGGTTACGGATCCCAAGATCGCCTTCCTCCCAGACACTAGCAAAGGCAAGGCAAGTTGCAGCCTCCTCGTCTGCAATAATACAACAACGAGATTCAAAATACACGAAGCATTTATCCTGTAGCTTGAGCTGTTGCTTTTCTCGACAGAACCTCACTGACCCAGTCTCCGGAGCCCACAGAACCCCAGTGAACCAGTCTCATGCACCCACAGAACCAGTCTCATGCACCCACAGAACGACGCTGAACCAGTCTCATGCACCCACAGAACGACGCTGAACCAGTCTCATGCACCCACAGAACCACGCTGAACCAGTCTCATGCACCCACAGAACCACGCTGAACCAGTCTCATGCACCCACAGAACCACGCTGAACCAGTCTCATGCACCCACAGAACCACGCTGAACCAGTCTCATGCACCCGCAGAACCACGCTGAACCAGTCTCATGCACCCACAGAAACACGCTGAACCAGTCTCATGCACCCACAGAAACACGCTGAACCAGTCTCATGCACCCACAGAACCACGCTGAACCAGTCTCATGCACCCACAGAACCAGTCTCATGCACCCACAGAACCACGCTGAACCAGTCTCGTGCACCCACAGAAACACGCTGAAACAGTCTCATGCACCCACAGAACCACGCTGAACCAGTCTCATGCACCCACAGAAACACGCTGAACCAGTCTCATGCACCCACAGAACCAGTCTCATGCACCCACAGAACCAGTCTCATGCACCCACAGAACCAGTCTCATGCACCCACAGAACCAGTCTCATGCACTCACAGACCCAGTCTCATGCACCCACAGAACCAGTCTCATGCACCCACAGAACCACGCTGAACCAGTCTCATGCACCCACAGAAACACGCTGAAACAGTCTCATGCACCCACAGAACCAGTCTCATGCACCCACAGAACCAGTCTCATGCACCCACAGAACCAGTCTCATGCACCCACAGAACCAGTCTCATGCACTCACAGAACCAGTCTCATGCACCCACAGAACCAGTCTCATGCACCCACAGAACCACGCTGAACCAGTCTCATGCACCCACAGAAACACGCTGAAACAGTCTCATGCACCCACAGAACCACGCTGAACCAGTCTCATGCACCCACAGAAACACGCTGAAACAGTCTCATGCACCCACAGAAACACGCTGAAACAGTCTCATGCACCCACAGAACCAGTCTCATGCACCCACAGAACCAGTCTCATGCACCCACAGAACCACGCTGAACCAGTCTCATGCACCCACAGAACCACGCTGAACCACTACAATAATTTTCGTTTATTGCCGAGAGAGAAAATAAATAAAATCTCATTCTGTAGGTGAGAAGAGGGTTTGAAGAAATAAATGAGGAAGATGGGGAGAAAGAAGCGAGGAAGGTGAAAAGAATCATTTGAGGTGGTGAGGAGAAATAAGTGAGGTGAATATGAGGAGAAGCAGTTGAAGAGATTTTTTGTTAAAAATAAGTGGAATCTTAAAGTGCACTCACACACCCAAACCCACACACACATACTCAAACACACAATCAGATACACACCCAACACAACACACTTGGTACATGCAGAGAGTGAGTTCCTCTCTGCTTGTACCAAAATATCAATAATGTAATCAAGAACATTATCACATATATGAAATGATAAATGTAATTATTTTATCAATTACAATAAATTGTTTTTGTATGTCGAGTGTGGAAGCAATCACAATGCCAGCAAAGATTATAAAAGAACACACAAATTCAAGAACACACCCACGAAAAGAACAATAGCCAAGAACAGTAAATACCAGCCTGACACAATTAAACCGAATAAGGATAGAGAAAGAGAAAACGCAAGTCGAACTTTTATTAGGAGAGGTGATAAAAGGTATTAGACAAAAGAGAGAAGATGAGAGAATGATCGGAACGGCTGACCCGCGAGTCTGCCAGTTAGCCAGCACGGGAGGCTGCAGAAGTGGATCGTCTAAGAATGGCTCAGCAGCCTTTGTGATACACCTGAAGACGGTTTCAAGAAGGGAAGGGGTGAGTCGAAGTTCCTGCGGCCCGGTCTCAGATCAGGTCTCCTGGTGAAGCACCTGGTCAACCAAACTCTAGTTTTAACCTACGCATCCACGATGTTTATCTCATTATTATTATGATGAAGTTCAACCTAGTTCTAATGAACTTTTTTTAATCTACGCATCCATGATATTTATCTCATCCTTATCCTGATGCGGCCTCCCCATCTCTACTGAGTGCCTTCTATACCAACACCTCTCTACCCTCACCATGTTTCCTTCTTCTCTTTCTAAGTACTTCTAGGAATTTCGTTGAAGGAAGCCTTTAACGCAGCAAAGTTTCGCTCTCCGTTGAACATTGTAGTTGTCACAAACGCTGCTCGCCACCTGTCTTTTATTCTTTGCTATCGGCAATGCGCTTCGTATCCCAGAACTCACTCTCTGCTCTTCCCCACACCTATTGATTTATATTCTTCCGTGTTGCTATTATTGATGGCCACTTCATTCTCTTTCCCCCTAGTCCCTATTTTCTGGCTATTTTTGCCCTTTCCTAAACACTGTTCAGACCTCCTTTTCCATTTTTTCGTTACTTTCCACAACCATCGGCCACACTGCTCTTTCTCCTAGCGTGTAAACACAAAAGTTAATACCTGCCTAACATACTTCCACTAAATAACGTCAAACGAGTTTCTTCTAGGCTGATAGTCCCTACCAGGGTGACACTGCTGCTGTTAGTCTGTATATCTCAGATATGCCTGCCCACCTACGGCATCTGGGCATGTCTATGGTTGCAGAGATGCAAATGCAAATATCAGGCTGACTAGGTGGTCAATAAGTGTGACCTTAGGTCGGGTTGGAAGGGTTGAACAGCTCTCAAAACCAGTCACAGGTATCCACAAACGTATACTATACATCTGTTTTAAATTATGCTAATTTCATTAAACCCCATCATACAAGCACATAATAAATAATAACTGAATAAAGGGTTGTATGTTTTTCTTTGGGTCACCCCGCCTTGGCGTGGCCCCGGCCGTTGACTTTAATAATAATAATATTTATAATAAAATAGAAGTGAAAATTATAATAACCAACATAAAATTACAAAGTTAACAGTGTAGGAAGAATCCTGGAGTGTTTTCCCGGTAAGTTTATTATTAACTCCTGGAGAAGCAGCAGAGTGCAGCCTCCACCACAGTTCCTGAACAGAACAGTAGTCAAGCCTCCACTACAGTGACCGAGCAGGAACGCGAAACCACCACCACAACAGCCACTGAACAGAAGAACAGTGCAGCCTCCACAACAGCCACTGAACAGAAGAACAGTGCAGCCTCCACAACAGCCACTGAACAGAAGAACAGTGCAGCCTCCACAACAGCCACTGAACAGAAGAACAGTGCAGCCTCCGCTACAGTGACTAAACAGGAATGTAAAGCCACCACCACTGAACAGAGAGGCACAGTGGAGTCTTCACTACATTGACACTGCCTTCACTGAGCACAGGCAAATGAATGTACCATTTGTTTATGGCCGTTTCTTAGAAGGTAATGGCCAGGCGAGAGCATTGTGCAGCTGTCACAGCTCACTCCTCTCACTGTGTCGAGAAATAATATTGGAATACACTGTCGTCCAGTGGTTTTATCAACATGGTGAAGTCGTCTCAAACATGCTTTACTAGAGAGCTTTTATAAACCATTTCCATCTAAATATGGCTTTACTTAACTCGATAAACTCATTTTAGGGGTCGAAATTACGCGTTTCAATTCCTAGAACACAAACATTAAAGTTTTTTTTGGGGGTAAGGAGTTACCTGGAGTTTACCTGGAGAGGGTTTTGGGGGTCAACGCCCCCGCGGCCCGGAGTGTTGGGGATTCGAACATGAGACCTGTCACTCCCAGATCGATTCCCCAGTACTCACGCATTTCTTTCTTACTTTTATTACACAGTTGAATCTCATTTTTTAAATGTATTTGCTTACCTGTGACTGGTCAATCAGGCTGTTCGTGCTAGTCGCCTGCATTTTCACATAGCCATTGTAAGTTTATTTACGTACAGGTACACATGTACAATTATCACACCTATTAACATGTGCAAATTATCTAGGAAAAACCCCAAAGTAGAGGTTCAGTTTCCTTTTGGTAGTTTAAACCTTTGTAGAAGCATACAAAACAAAGGTACAAAGGTATTTCACAACGCGCAAATTGGAAATGCAAGATGCAACACTTTTCGGTCTATCCAGGACTATTATCAAGACCCCAAGATGTCTTAAAGAAACTTCCGGTTTACTCCAATGTTTCCGTTTCACTGGCGATTTCACAGCGTAGATCAAGTACCAAAACGTCGCCAGGATGTCCATTACCAACTTTTGGTTAGTTGTGAGTTGGAAATAAAGAAGCAGAAACAATGGAGGCCTTTAATTGTGCAACATTTCGCCCAACACTGGGCTTTTTCAAGTACTAGAAAGGGCCTCTTGTGAAACATTGAATTAAGGTTTCCACTGCTTGTGTGCCTTTCTCAACAGCTGTCATAATCTTGCCCTCGTCTCCACCAGCTGTGGATTGTCAGAGTTGAGGTATTATGACTTATTCATCACACGAACAGCGTGTGTAAATAAACCATCACTCTAGCAACAATTACGTCATTTTCTTCTACAAATACAACAACTTGGAAAATGAAGTGTGTTCTCCACTCACCTTCAAGCCCCCTGTGAAGATGGCTTCCCCAAAGGGATACACTTTCAGGGGAGGCAAAGCGTACCCTGTCTGTTCAACCCCGTGCCCATGTGAGGGGCCTGTCCGTGCCCCCCATATGAGAAGTGTGTGTGCACGGGTGAAGGCCGGGATAGGCTCGGTCTATGCCCGTCCAAGCTTTCTAAGGCCTATCTGTGCCCGTCTGAGGCAAATCTTTGGCCGTTTTGGGCAAGTCTGTGATCATCTGTGTTTCGTTTATGATCGTCTCATCCCCATATGGTCCTCGCCCCCGTGCCCGCCGTGCCCACGGGGCGTGCTGCATTACCAACAGCCAGGACGCCCTCCACCCTCACTCAAACTCCTAAGGACCTCTTGTCCGCTTCTCAAGGGCCATCCTAGCCCATGGAAGGAACTTGGGTATAAGGGATGTGGCAGAGGGAGGGGATAGGGGGTTATGGGTAAGGGAGGAGAGGATGGTGTGGGGCATTTGAGAGAAAGTTGGGGGGTTGAAGAGGGCACAAGTTATGCAGAGAGGTGAGCCAGGCAAGTTTCCTTCTTGAAGAAGAGTCAGCTGGTGGTAGCGTCCACCAGCTTGTATCTGGCCCTCGGCCCGAACAAACACTCCCCAACAAGAGATTTGCCACATCATATTGACGGATTTATCTCCGCTACACCCAAACCCGAGTCAAACCACCGTTGATGAAGCTTCCAACTCCATTTAGGTCGAATCCTCTTGTCATTCGTGCAAAGATTTCAGATCTGTGGCATACCTGTGACCGCTTTCAAGGATTATTCTGCCTCTGCAGACCCTAAACACGAAGCAATGGTCTCTACGTGGCAGGGTCTGGTAACTCAGAGATGACTCTGAGGTCTGACAGGGGTCGCATATGACAAGGCCCAAAAGACCAGAATCTGTGATGCTGTTCTGTCTTGGCATACTTAATAGGGTAGGAGGGGGTGCACTGATGTTGCTGAAGAGCTCGTGATTCAAGGAATTGCAGCTCTACGTCCCTGGATCAAACCTACCGTCTCTCTCATTCCTCTACCATCCTGAAGAGCCCCTGAAGTTTTAGCTTAACATTCTCAAGAAGCCTTGCATCTGTACCTGTGATGTACCTTTAACCAATATGAAGAACTTCTTTACTCCACAGTGCAGGAGAACGTTCATAAACTAAATTGGCCTTATATAATTTTAGTCAAACATCTAAATTATTGGAACTCTTGAAGCTCCTCGAACTGTGCTCCTTGGAACAGGCGACAAATATCTAGCGATTTTACACCTGGAAAATTCTGAAGGATCTGATTTTAAATCTGCACATTACCCTTACGTGCTGAAGCGAAAGTGTAAAATAAACTCAATGAAAAATATGGGAGCTATGAACACAAAAAAGGAGCTCTATGTCACCATCCGTGAACCACGATTATTCAACCCGCTGGCAGAAGTTAACAGAAACACTGCCGGAAGAAGTGTAGAAGTTCTCAAGAGAGAAACCGGATCACTATCTCTCCCAAGTGCAGGATCAACCAGGCTGTGTGTGCCAGCGGACCACCAACAGTCCTCCAGGTAAGACTACAAGGATAGAGAGAGAAAAAACTGAAAATTGGTCACAGGTGAATCACAGTACGCCACTGGAATGCAAAATGTTAGTGAAGCAAAAGAACACTCACGGCTTCAGTGTGGATGGGGTGGACGGCAAACAGCAGGGAGGCCACGAAGCTTGACAATTCTGGCAGGAACATGCTGCACATCCTGCAACACAAACACAAAATATTAACACCTTCCAACACAAGCAAATAATACAACACTTATCAACTTGAAACACAAACATAACCTACGATATAAATATATTTTAAAATAACCTACAATACAAATAGATGCTAATATAACCTGCAACACAAATACTAAATGCTAATACAACATACAACATAAATACAAGATGTAATACAACCTACAACATTTTGCACGCAGCAAAAAGGTTTTATCAAAAAAACTTAAACCCCTTAAACCTTCTGAATGTAAAGGCTTTCATATTCGTGACTGTCTATCAAATTATAAATTTACAATAAATTCCCTGTAAACCCGTAATCCTCTGTATCATACAAAGGGAGTTTACCGAGCTAAAAAAAAATTAATCTCTTTTAAGCACAGGAGACAAAGACAAAAATATCGACTTTGTAAGATTTTTTCTAGAAATTACTTTAGTTTTCCCTTTTGTATCATTCTACTGGTGGGTCCCCCGGCCACCTGCGACGTTGCCTTCAACTGCTGCACCTATAGTCTGGCTCAATTATAAGATGTTCGTTCCTTAGCCTGGCTGGCTGATTAGCTGACGGAGGATCAAGCCACCATCACCACTACTACTTGCATTGGTCAAGCATTTCACACTAATTAAAAATGCAGCAAGTTCCATCCAGCAACAACAACACACACAAGACCAGCAACGACAACAACACACTCACAAGACCAGCAATAACACTCACAAGACCAGCAACAACAACAACAACACACAAGACCAGCAATAACACTCACAAGACCAGCAACACACACTGCCACTTCACAACCAACCAGTCCAGTTATTCTCCACAATTAACACAGCATTTTACACCCCTTTTCACCTCCTAACAACCCCCTTTTCTCTGAAAAGACTAACCCATCCTCCCTCAATCATCAATACTGCCGTAGAAATGCTATAATTAATATATATATATATATATATATATATATATATATATATATATATATATATATATATATATATATATATATATATATATATATATAGTGAGGTAGACAATAAAACAACGATGGAAATAGAGACTATATTTCGACCCCAACTGGGATCCTTGATTAGGATCCCAGCTGGGGTCGAAATAGACAGTCTCAATGTCCACTGGTATTTTCTGTCTACATTCGGATACTTTTCAGCACTGGCAAGTGGCCATAAAAAAAATTAATACACACACACACACTCACTCTCACACACTCACACTCTCTACACAAACCAGAGTCTAATAACAGATATGACACAGCAGACTAAGCTTGTAGTCACCACGAATCAACAGCCAGAGAGAAAGTGCTGAATGTGACTCCTAAGAGAGGCAGCTAGGTAATTTAGCGAGGCAAACCCAGCAGCGCCAACAGCGGGTGTAATCACGTGACTTGTACTGCTACCCCAGCGCTTGAAACAAGCGGGCAGGGGGTTAACAGTGCCGACAGTCAATCAAAACTCCCTCATCGAGCACAAGTAAATACATCCTATCTACTTAAATACACTAATGTAATAAGTCAAATAATATCAAGCAACATATTTTCATTATATCTGTTAATGAAAACATTTAAAATATAAATTTATGTGAGAATTCATTATATACAAAGTATATACATTGCGTGTATTTCAGGGGGCGCAACACACACTCACAACTAGGTGAGTACACACACACACACACTATGACTCGACCCCTGCAACCACAACTAGGTGAATACGAGCGTACACACACACGAACACACAGACCTACACAGGGATCTGGACAGGCTGCAGGCCTGGTCCAGCAACTGGCTCCTGGAGTTCAACCCCACCAAGTGTAAAGTCATAAAGATTGGAGAAGGGAAAAGAAGACCACAAACGGAGTACAATCTAGGGAGCCAGATACTACAAACATCACTCAAAGAAAAGAATCTTGGGGTGAGTATAACACCAGGCACATCTCCTGAGGCGCACATCAACCAAATAACTGCTGCAGCATACGGGCGCCTAGCAAACCTAAGAACAGCATTCCGACATCTTAATAAGGATTCATTCAGGACCCTGTACACTGTGTACGTTAGTCCCATATTGGAGTATGTAGCACCAGTTTGGAACCCATACCTAGCCAAGCATGTAAGAAAACTAGAGAAAGTGCAAAGGTTTGCTACAAGACTTAGTCCCGGAGCTAACTGGTATGTCCTACGAGGAGAGGTTAAGGGAAATCGACCTGACGACACTGGAAGACAGGAGAGATAGGGATGATATGATTACGACATATAAAATACTGAGATGAATCGACAAGGTGGACAGAGACAGGATGTTCCAGAGATGGGACACAGCAACAAGGGGTTACAGTTGGAAGTTGAAGACTCAGATGAATCACAGGGATGTTAGGAAGTATTTCTTCAGTCACAGAGTTGTCAGGAAGTGGAATAGTCTGGGAAGTGATGTAGTGGAGGCAGGATCCATACACAGCTTTAAGAAGAGGTATTATAAAGCTCATGGAGCGCGAAGAGTGACCTAGTAGTGGCCAGTGAAGAGGCGAAGCCAGGAGCTGTGAATCGACCCCTGCAACCACAACTAAGTGAGTACAACTAGTAAGTACACACACACACACACAGTGACGAGGCGGGGCCAGGAGCTGAGTCTCGACCCCTGCAACCACAATTAGGTGAGTACACACACACACACACACACAAAGCTCAAGGAGCAGGGAGAGAGTGGACCTAGTGGCGACCAGTGAAGTGGCGGGGCAAGGAGCTGTGAATCAACCCTTGCAACCACAATTAGAGGAGTACACACACACAGGCCAGGAGCTGTAAATCGAACCCTGCAACCACAACTAGGTGAGTACACACACACACACACACACCTACAAACACACCTACACACCCACGCACACACGCACGTACATCGTGTCTGAGGGCAATGTGTGGTGTGAATATTATGCAGGTAACTTGTAGTTTGGAGATTAAAAAGAGGTGCGGGATTACTAAAAGTATTATCCAGAGGGCTGAGGAGGGGTTACTGAAGTGGTTTGGACATTTATAAAGAATGAACCAAAATAGGATGACCTGGGGAGGATGTATAAATCTGTACTGGAGGGAAGGAGTCCTAGAATCCTAAGGGTTAGAGGGAGGGGTTAAAGGAAGTTTTGTGTGCGAGGAGCTTAGACATCCAACAGGCGAGTGTGAGCGTGTTAGAAGTGGAGGTAAGTGGTATTGATGACTTGACGTGCTGTTGGAGTGTGAGCAAAGTAACATTTATGAAGAGATTGAGGGAAACCGGTTAGCCGGACATGAGTCCTGGAGGTGGGATGTACAGTGCCTGCACTCTGGAGGGGTGAGGATGTTTAAGTTTATAAGGGCATCTAAGCTGTAGTATCGGCACGCCACTGGCAAGACAATGATAAGAGTAATGGTGAAAGTGTTTCTACTTTTTTGGCTTATACCTCGGTGGGAGATGGCCGGTGTGTTTTATATAAGATCACAGTAAACAGGTAATATCACAATATGCAAAATAACCACTGTGAAAAAAATAGTGAATTTCCAAGCACGTTCCTTGATAATGTGAGGAAATAACAAAATGCCTAGAAAAATCACTATTTTTTCAGGGTGGTTATCTTTGGGGATGCTGCAGGAATTTCGTCTCTGGATTGCAATATACTTCTCTCTCTCTCTCTCTCTCTCTCTCTCTCTCTCTCTCTCTGAAAAGAAAATTGGTCGTTCTTGGGTCCTTGGTTTCTCTGACAAATCTATTCATCTAACTCTTACATTAACTTGAGTGTTCACTTACCCTGTGATCCATTATGTTCGAACAAAGTTGTAACATTGTGTCAGTCCCCTGTATTTAGGGGACTTCTGGGTCTCAGTGAAATTTTCAGCACACCCCCTTCAGCTTAGGTTTACTGAAGGTAAGTGTCGGCAATGGTATATTCACAAGCGTATTCCCATGTGCAGTTCTACAGAACCTTTCAAGTGTTCTAGGACAATCTTCCTCATTAGTTCGTTGGATGCTATACTACAACAAACTCACAAGACCAGCAACAACAACACACATACATACATATTGTAGGTATGCGGGTTATGCTATCTGTGTTGCTTTAGAACCTCCTATCACCCCTCAATCTTACTGGAGGCATTGTATGATTCCACTGGTGATCTTCCAGTGACTAGTTTTTTTTTTTCAATACTTCAGGAGTTCGTCATATTCAATTAATGTTTGGATGGTAGGAGGAAGCACAGCTCAGTGAATGGGGTAGCCTGGGTAGTGACAGATACTGAGGGAGATGACGCAAGGCATTCTGACCCTCCATACCACCTGTTATCTGTTCCATCCTCTTCAGGGTGTTCAGTTTGTCCTGGAGGACTATGTTAACAGCCTGGGGACTCAGAGAGGTTCCCAGTAAGATGCTGTCAGTGTAGGTGGTAGTTGAGGCTTCTGGCAAGATGGACCTAACAGACATGATTGCCTGGTGAGCCGAAAAAAACGTCACATTTTTAAGAGCTGAGGATCGAACGTCCATAAATAATTAAGCTCTATAATCCACACGGGTTTAGCACTTCACATGAATAAGGAAAAATCGTTGAAAAGGTTCTGACTGCTCATTTTTATATTTCCTACCATCCCTGTGGCTTATCTGGGTTTAAGTTTTCATTTGTTTCTCCCTGTTCGTCTGTTATATGATTTATGTTAGAAAGATCAGAAGAGAGAGAGAGAGAGAGAGAGGAGAGAGAGAGAGAGAGAGAGAGAGAGAGAGAGAGAGAGAGAGAGAGAGAGAGAGAGAGAGAGAGAGAGAGAGAGAGAGAGAGAGAGAGGAGAGAGAGAGGAGAGAGAGAGAGAGAGAGAGAGAGAGAGAGAGAGAGAGAGAGAGAGAGAGAGAGAGAGAGAGAGAGAGAGAGAGAGAGAGGAGAGAGGAGAGAGAGAGAGAGAGAGAGAGAGAGAGAGAGAGAGAGAGAGAAGAGAGAGAGAGAGAGAGAGAGAGAGAGAGAGAAGAGAGAAGAAATCCATGTTGACTGGTAACTCCTTTACTGAGAGTGCAGTATTACAAGAAAATAAATGAGTGCAAAATAATACAATATCCAACATGGAACATTAGTTTATAGAGTGAGAAGGATAGACTGGTGTGAATTCTAGCAGGTCCACTCGGGCGCGCTCTAAATTCAGCTCTATTTATACAGCATCAGCTGGAGCTGGAACAACATCATGTCGACCTTTTATTAAATTAGTCCAGACGTCCCCAACACTCGGGTACTTAAAAGGTCTCTGGGCACACTGAGGTCTTTGGCCATAGCTTCCACGCACCTCAACCCACAGTCACTTCAAGGTCTCTGGTCTAGTAAAGGTCTAACAGACGCAACTCTTGTCTGTCACTAAAGGTAACCACAGACACAACTCTGCTGCTGCTTCTGACATACAGACACAACTCATGTCTGTCACTACTGACAAGAACAACTCTGCTGCTGCTTCTGACACACAGACACAACTCATGTCTGTCACTACTGACAAGAACAACTCTGCTGCTGCTTCTGACACACAGACACAACTCATGTATGTCACTACTGACAAGAACAACTCTGCTGCTGCTTCTGACACACAGACACAACTCATGTCTGTCACTACTGACAAGAACAACTCTGCTGCTGCTTCTGACACACAGACACAACTCTTTTCTCGTAATACTGGCAGTGCCAGAAAAAAAAAATTCTATTTTTACACACAATTTTATTCAGACCAAGCTTAGCGAGGAAGAGGAAGAGCAGAATGACATATTGCTGCCGAAGGGGAAAGAGGAAGTGGAAAGATGAAGAGGTGGTAAGGTGAGGTTGGTAATGGAGAGAGGGAAAATATAAATGGAAAGGGGAAGTGGAAGGGGAGGGTGGAAAGGGAAAGTTTGTGAAAAGTTTGAATAAGAGAAGGGGGATATAGTGACATGATAAACGAAGAGCTAGAGGGAAGAATGAAGGGAGAGAGGACGGGAGAAGTGGAGGGAAGGATAGAATGGAGTAGAAAGAGAAGAGAGGGAAGACAGAGACAAGTAAGGATTAGGGTTTATGACGTTAAAAGACAGTGGAGGATGAATGGAAGTTGGACAAGGAAGAGGAGGTGGAGGAGGGAGTGGAGGAGGAGGAGAGCAGAATGAAAGAAGGAAAGAGGAAGCGGGGCGTATGCAAGCTTAACTAATTTACATAATTTTTTATTCACCGGCCTGTATAATTAAGGAAGCTCGGTAGCCTAATTGGAATATTTTACAGGTAGTTTCTATGTAAATCCAGAGACTCCCTCTCCACTCCATGGATAAAACAAAAAAACAACAAAAAATGCTGTCCTTGTTTCCCTCCAGCTAAATTTCCTTGTAACTTCTCTAAGATTCTATTTATTTAATATTTAATTAAGTTTTCCCTTGCATTGAGTAATTTTTTTTTGTCAAAGTTGTTGTCGTAAGTTTTAATATATTTCGAGTTTTTTTTTTTTGTAATTCAGCTTATCTCTGGTTTAATCCCCATCCGGGAGAAAATTCATTACGGCCAGAAAACTCGAGGCTCAAATTGATTTAATCAATAGCGAGCCGTTTCAATTCTCGTTGTTTTAACGAGACCTTCGCAACGCAGTAGCGAGAAAACGGGAGTTTTTCTCAGCGCTGCCCTCGTGCATCAGACATGGTCCGCCCTGCTTCCACCGATCATTCACCCTGTTTTAGTCATCGTTCTTTTTATTAGTCATCATTCTATTCCAGTCATCATTCTCTCTGTTTCAATCATTCTCTCCATTCCAATCATGATTCTCTTTATTACAGTCATGATTCTCTCGTTCTCTCGATTCCCGTCATCGTTCTCTCGATTCCCGTCATCGTTCTCTCGATTCCCGTCATCGTTCTCTCGATTCCCGTCATCGTTCTCTTGATTCCAGTCATCGTTCTCTTGATTCCCGTCATCGTTCTCTCGATTCCCGTCATCGTTCTCTCGATTCCCGTCATCGTTCTCTTGATTCCCGTCATAGTTCTCTCGATTCCCGTCATCGTTCTCTCGATTCCCGTCATCGTTCTCTTGATTCCAGTCATCGTTCTCTCGATTCCCGTCATCGTTCTCTTGATTCCCGTCATCGTTCTCTTGATTCCAGTCATCGTTCTCTTGATTCCCGTCATCGTTCTCTCGATTCCCGTCATCGTTCTCTCGATTCCCGTCATCGTTCTCTTGATTCCCGTCATCGTTCTCTTGATTCCCGTCATCGTTCTCTCGATTCCCGTCATTGTTCTCTCGATTCCCTTCATCGTTCTCTCGATTCCCGTCATCGTTCTCTCGATTCCCGTCATCATTCACTTTATTCCAGTCATAATTCTCTCTATTCCAGTCATCATTCACTCCAGTTCAGTCATCAATCTATTTATTAGTCATAGTTCTCTCCATTCCAGTCATTAATCTATTTATTATTCATCCTATTCCTGTAATCATTCACTCTATTCCAATTATTCTACCTATTAGCGATATCATTGTCTTCATTCTTGTTCTGTCTATTCCTGTCATTCTATCTGTTCCAGTCATCCTTCTATCTATTGTCTGTTATTCTATTACTGTCATCCTCGTCTTGATTCCTGTCATCATTCCATATATTACTCTCATCAATCAGTACTCCCTTCATCAATTATTCCATCCCTAGCTTCATTTCATATATTCCCGTTATCAATATTTTTTTTTATGATCGTCCACCATTCTCACGATCATTCGCTTTATTCGCTATTTCAAGCGCAAGAAACTGATGTGAATGTTCCATTACTTTCCGCTAGTGAGATGGCCAGCTGGCTCATTCATCCACCTGCACACCTTCTCACGTTCTGCAGCTTCACTCTCACGAATTTGAGATTCACGAACCTCTTACGAACCTTGCTACCCACGGCTGTAGCCTGTGATATATCTGGGACCAGTTTCGAGAGCCTCCCTACTCCCGCATCCTGGCCTGAGACCAGGCTATTCTGGTGCTTGTCTGGTTAACCAGGTTGTTGCTGCTGGAGGCCCCCTGGCCCACATATCCTACGGAAGAGATCGCGAGAGATGTCAAGTGTGGTGAAGGCTTGAATCTCCGTTCTGTAATCACAAGAAAGGCAGTCTACCCCCCAGCCACTTTGATATACGGAGTCCGAAGGTAAATATATGCAAAGGAAAACAAACAATATCAGCCATTGTCCAAAAGATATCTTCGCAAACTCTTGAAGACGTCTTCACGTACTCCTGAGCATAACTTCCCGTCCTGCCAGAGTGCAAAACGTTTAGGAGATTTCCAAGTCACACTCCTATGGTTGGGTGGCAGTCCTTCCCTCGACGGTTGCTGTCTACGTTTGTAAACATCTTTCCTATTATCAAAGTCACCTAACAGTTCATCGCCGTACACCACGTGTCATGTTTACCAAGGCTGTGTTTAATGTATCGGGGTCCAACCTTTTTTTTTTCCTGGCTACCTGTTTACCTGTTAATGATCTCGGTTGGCAATCATTCTCCGCGGCCTAGTCTACGATTAGGCCTCTTGGTTGATGTGACTTTCTATTCCAATCATCATTTTCTCTATTTCAGTCGTCATTCTCTCTATTCCAGTCGTCATTCTCTCTATTCCAGTCGTCATTCTCTCTATTCCAGTCGTCATTCTCTCTATTCCAGTCGTCATTCTCTCTATTCCAGTCGTCATTCTCTCTATTCCAGTCGTCATTCTCTCTATTCCAGTCGTCATTCTCTCTATTCCAGTCGTCATTCTCTCTATTCCAGTCATCATTCTCTCTATTCCAGTCATCATTATGCAGTAATAATGTAATTAAACTCCAAGATCATCATTATCATCATAACCATGATTTTTCAAGAGGTGGACCGGTAAGCCAGCGGAAGTCCTCGGTCAGATGACCAAAAGCTCCAGTTGTGGGTCATTACTTGACCAAGACCCTCGTCACGAAACACTTAGTCCTGTTTCCTAACAAACATTATACCTACCATCCAAGATTATCACGTGTCACCTCTTGTCTGTTTATTTAGTCAGTCAAGCAATACTTCCAGTATTAGGGTGTTTCTGGATTGTTTTTGTAGGCAACACAGTATAACCCGCATACCCAAGGTGCTTTTAAGTAGAACACCCAGCCAACTAATGAGGGAGATAGTCCTAGAACACCTGAAGAGGTTCTGCAGGACTACACTTGCGAAGATATCTTTCTGTAGATTTGCGACATGAGCAACACGATTCCCTATCGCTTCTCCACGTGCTAATTAAACACTTAAAAGCTGAACGTCTCCTCGGACACTTAGAGAACCTCACAGAAAGACGCTTGGACCTCATGCGTCTCTAGATAGTGAAAGTCTATAAAGGAGATTACTTTCTACACCAAGTGTATCTACCATACCAGTCGGCAGTAAGTGTTAGCCAGACACTAAGAACAAAAAGGCACAACACCGTTCGCTCTCCGTTTCCTGGAGAGCGAAACGTTGCCACAATAAAATGTAACATTAGTTGCACTTGTGTCCTTTTACCTAACATATTGTCGATAATTCTACCAACATTAATACAATACACAAATAACCCGCACATAGGAGAGGCACGTACGACGTTTCGCTCAGACATGTGGCAAGCCACTCTCTATGTACGGGATATTTCTTTAAACAGTCAGGAACCTGATGTAGAGTTTCAAATAGACATTAAACATTCCAGTGGAAAGCATTAATGATTTTTTTTTTCTAACCTAAAAAATAATTTTAATTGGCGAGACGCATCAAAACAACATAGACGACCATGTGTCAACACCAGACTGTCGCCCACGGGGCCTTCCTTTGCTCTTTGATCTACCAATGTTAACTGCAGTTGCAGTGTTAATGTTAACAGCAAGTTACAGTGTTAAAGGTGATTAAACGCTACTAAGGTTAATCAAATACAATCAAGATTAACTTTAACACTACTAATATTGATTAAAAACTATTAACACTTAATAAAGCTGTTTACAAATCTTTTTATCATCATCTCATGTTTATCACCATATTCCAGCTTCAATGCTTTATGTATGGACATTCACTGCTAATCATAATGATAATTTTTAACCAGTGTTAATATTCAAACTGGAAACGAATCTCATCTACGGTAATAACTGATATATCCCACCCCAGTTGTACCGTCGTGGCAGAAGTGAGCCTAGTGCCTCAGGAGAGGAGGAGGAGGAGTTGGAGGAGTTGCAATCTTTCGTCCGGAGCTTTCTCAGTGAGGCTGACAGAAGGAAACAAATAAGTTGGTTGAAGGAAGTATTGCAGACAGGAATATAGACAAAGATAGAACTAGCCTTTATTGAAAAAAATACTAGCAGAACTAGCCTTTATTGAATTTGATACTAGCAGAACTAGCCTTTATTGAAAAAGATACTAGCAGAACTAGCCTTTAGTACAAAGTTACTAGCAGAACTAGCCTTTAGTACAAGTATACTAACAGAACTAGCCTTTACTACACATACACTATAAAAACTAGCCTTTATTAGACACTTCTCAATACTCCACATCAACCCCAACACACTCTCCGACACCATATTCCCCCATCCCCTCCGTCAACCTCAACACACTCTCCGACACCATCTTCCCCCATCCCCTCCGTCAACCCCAACACACTCTCCGACACCATCTTCCCCCATCCCCTCCGTCAACCCCAACACTCTTTCCCCTCCCTCGCCACCCTAACTCTGGGACCCTCAGCCTTAAGTTAAAACTTTGAACGTCACTCAGAGGACAATTACAGCAAGTGAAGGCTGGTATCCATTCACTTCTCCAGGGAACCAAATGCTGACGCTGCTGCCTCCCATCCATGAAGCTGTGTGCTTTCTAGAACACTGGTGACGAGTCTTAGATCTAAGTTTTTTCTTCCGCCGAAGCGGCTAGTTTATTGTGCGCCCCCATACCCATTCTGTGGTTGGTACCACAAAAGCATATGAATACAGGGAAGGTCCGGAACTAGCCCCCTAAACGGTTACCAGGAGTACATTTGGATAAAAAAAATACATTATATGTTTCATCTGCTACAAGCAAATTTACGATATTTGGTTAAAATGTCTTTTCTTATTTTTCACTAATAGGATAATCTAACATGTCACATAGGTTGTTTTAATAGTAACTACCACACACTATAAACCGACATGCTCAACTGACTTCATCCAAAAATCGTTCTTAATCTCTCTTGTCCTCTTTTCCCTCGTGCGTGGCAGCTAAGAACATTCTTTGACAATACTTGTACCATCTCTATATTCCTCAATTAGTGAACACTGTGCTTCACAGTGTTCAACACTGTGGTTCACAGTGTTCAACACTGTGGTTCACAGTGTTCAACACTGACCATGGGAATCACCACACACATTGCATTTAGATTGATCACTGGTGACGATATGAGGAAAAGACGATAGTTTAAAAAATTAGCTTTAATTAGGCCAAGCATTGCCATGTGTTCAGAATCTGTAGATACACACACACACACACACACACACACACACACACACACACACACACATGTTCTCGGGATAAAGTTTCAAATTACTGTGTCTATTATTTATAACGTGTCTGTATATCCATACCATGTATATCAACGGTAGAATTCACTGACAGGTGTGTTAATGAGACAGAACGAGCGGGTTTATCGCATTTTATTGAGATATGTCGTCCGTCAGAGACAGTATTCGTTCGTCCATGGCAGACCTTTGATATATATATTTGAATGTCTTTTCGAGGTCCAGGGCTGTCTTAGTGCTTGCCTGGTCAACCAGGCTGGTGCTGCTGGCGGCCCGCTGGCCCACATAACCATCGCAGCAGGACACACCGTCTTTCATACCCTCTACTGTCACAACTCTTCAGTTGATCCAGATGGGTCGAAATGTCCCAGCGACATCTCGTTCTGGTGTTTTTTCTTCTTTAGCAACACAACCTTTTAGATAAATTAGACACATGAGGAAACGTTTCGCCACACAGTGGCTTCATCAGTCCATACAAAGGAGAATGGTGAAGAACAGGAGTAGTTTGAGGTAATCAGTCCCTCAACCGTGAGTCGATGTAATCAGTCCATCAATCTTGAAAAGAATACAGCATATGTGCGAAGAGGTGGCTTATATACCGTAGGCAGGTGAGGTGCAGCAGTCGTAGGTGGTGTCACATTTGACAAATCCAAAATATGAAGTAGGTCAAGCCTAAAGCTTAGGCAAGTGAAGAATTCCTCTTTTTGCAACACTGCAAGCTCCTGATGGGTTGAGTGCAACACGAAAGGCCTAGAGGTGGTCTGACACCACCTACGACTGCTGCACCTCTTCGCACATATGCTGTATTCTTTTCAGGATTGATGGACTGATTACATCGACTCAAGGCTGAGGGACTGATTACCTCAAACTCCTCCTGTTCTTCACCATTCTCCTTTGTATTGGACTGATGAAGCCACTGTGTGGCGAAACGTTTCCTTATTAAAGATACCCAAGTGCTGCACATGTGTCTAATTTATCAACTTGTCGGTTCTCTGAACCATTCATCTACAACTTTTTAGGTCCAGCTGGTGACTGTATCCTGACAACTCATCTGGCTGTGCAAGTGGAAATTGAGCTCTAGCTCCTGGTTCCCAGTCATGCGAGGAAAAGGGGATGGGAAGCGGTGTCAGTAGTGGAAAGCCATCATCGTCATTATCCACATCATGGAGAAATAAGACAAATGGAGTATAATGCGATCCTTTACTGGCTACATTTTGCCCACACAGTGGCCTTTATCAAATCACAAACAGATCTGTTTTTTGACTTGATAAAACCCACTGTGTGGGCGAAACGTAGCCAATAAAGGATCACATTACACTGCATTTGTGTCGATGTTTTTATCGTGTGTGTATCCTGTACCTTTCATCTCCACTCACAGCAAGACAACGTATGGTAACACAATGGCAGACTATACCGACGCTATGGAAATAAGACACCCCATGGGAAGGCGAGGGGCTATGGCATTTTACCGTGAAGACGTTTCGCTCACCGGGGACAGAATGCCACAAGCCCGCATTGTGGGTGTTACGTAAGATCGCACACGTTTCCCCTCGCCACAAGTTGAATCACACGATAATTACTTTCGATCCCGAGCATTTACCGCTAAGCTGTTGTTCATTAATCACCATTTTAATTTAGTTGTTACAGAATATAAATTAGGTGTCGGGGAGAGGTGGGGTCCCGCAGGCGCAGCAGCAGCATCCTCCTGCTGCCGACCGCGACTATAAATTACAATACAAATCGCTTGCTAGCACAAGGAAAAGTCGTAGAGTTGTTAACACTGTGCGCGCGCGTGCGTGCGCGTGTGTACTCACCTAATTGTGTTTGCAGGGGTCGAGACTCAGCTGTTTGTGTGTGTGTGTGTGCGTGCAAAACAACCACGGGGGGACTTGAATGATAACTCTAGGCCTTTCTTGTTGCAATCAACACATTATCAGGAACTTGCAATGTTGCAGAAAGGAGGAGGAAGTCCAAACAAATTCGTTCCCCTGAACGAATTTGTTTGGACTCCCTCTTCTTTGCAACACTGCAAGCTCCTGATGGGTTGATTGCAACGAAAAGCCTAGAGCTATCATTCAACTCTACCCGTGGTTGTTTTGCATCTTGTATCACTTGCAGTCATATTATATTATATATATATATATATATATATATATATATATATATATATATATATATATATAACTGCGACTAGCCGAGATTCGAACCCATGACATTTTGGCCAGCCTCATGGTGAGCGAAAATCACACATGACGCTCTAACCCACAGGACCACGCAATCACAAGAACCAAGCACCAGTGTTGTTATTGATTCAATACCACTCGTTCGTGGTTACAATAATATATATATACTATATATATATATATATATATATATATATATATATATATAATGACTACAAGTTAACGATGCAATTACATTAAATTATATACTTTGAGTGGGGATCGTTAGAAGACAACAAGGTGCTTGGAACCTGTTAATATCTTTGCTGTTTAATTAAGCAGTCCTTTATATGTGCAAGTGCGAGGCACAGACACAACTCTGGAGCAATCACCCTGTGGGCGGGATCTCTGTATTCTCTCCACCCTCATCCTGTGGGCGGGACAGTGGGTGGGATCTCTGTACCTCACCCTGTAGTTAACAACTGTCTCCTCCTTACCTACAGATCGTTATTATTATTATTATTATTATTATATTAATATGAAGCACTGAACCCGTGTGGGTCATACGGCTAAAAACTATAGAATAGTAAATGTAAACAAGTGTGTCATTTTTAGTTATTCACGAGACAAAGAACAGAGCTAGCAGTCCTGCCAGAGTGCAAAATATCTACCTGGCTTCCATCTCACACACGTTATATAACGACAGTACATTCCTGGTCCCTTCGGTAACAGTCGAAGGGACCAAATTTCGATTTCCGGACTGGGTGAGACGTAAGGGGCAGGCCCAAGGGAAGACTGTATCAACATCCGGGGTCCCAGACTATTCAACATCTTACTAGAAGATATCAGAAACACGTCTGGAACAAGTGAAGAAGCCTTCAAGAGGAAACTGGACAAGTATCTTCACCATATTCCAGATCAACCAGGCTGTGATGGATATGTGGGGCAGCTGGTC
The DNA here is from genome assembly GCA_009830355.1 of Cherax destructor. NCBI lineage: Eukaryota > Metazoa > Arthropoda > Malacostraca > Decapoda > Parastacidae > Cherax > Cherax destructor. Next base: position 37,446 of record WNWK01013190.1, read on the forward strand.
TCCAGCAGCAACAGCCTGGTTGACCAGGCAAGCATCAGACGATCCTGGCCCATGGGCGGGCTCCGAGAGTAGTGAAACTCTCGAAACTCTTCAAAGGTATATCAAAGGTTGTCACTTGGCAGTAGTTAGGTACCTGGGTGTTAGTGGAATGTTGCGGGTTGCTCACTAGGGAAGAACCCCACTCTGAATCAATCATTCCACTCGGCTTTGCTGGGTTATCATGGGTTAATAACTATCACCGCATCCTACTCCATCCTTAATCCGTCTATTTCATTATCATCCTTGTTCCCCCCCTCCACGTTCTCCATTATTTGCGTTCATTGTCTTATCCTCCTAATTCTATTTCTTCTCCAGTATTATTCAACTTCTCCTCCTCCTCTACTATTATCATCATTATCCGCCTCTTCTCCTGTATCATCATCCACCTCCCCTCCCTCCACTTCCCCACCATCATCCACCTCCCCTCCCTCCACTCCTCCCCCCTTCCCTCCACTTCCAATCATCCACCTCCCTCCCTCCACTTCCCCACCATCATCCACCTCCCTCCCTCCACTTCCCCACCATCATCCACCTCCCTCCCTCCACTTCCCACCATCATCCACCTCCCTCCCTCCACTTCCCACCATCATCCACCTCCCTCCTCCACTTCCCCACCATCATCCACCTCCTCCTCCACTTCCCCACCATCATCCACCCCCTCCCTCCACTTCCCACCATCATCCACCTCCCTCCCTCACTTCCCACCATCATCCACCTCCCTCCCTCCACTTCCCCACCATCATCCACCTCCCTCCCTCCACTTCCCACCATCATCCACCTCCCTCCTCCACTTCCCACCATCATCCACCTCCCTCCCTAACCTACCATCATCCACCTCCTCCCTAACCTACCATCATCCACCTCCCTCCCTCACTTACCATCATCCACCTCCCTCCCTCCACTTCCCACCATCATCCACCTCCCCTCCCTCCACTTCCCACCATCATCCACCTCCCTCCCTCCACTTCCCACCATCATCCACCTCCCCTCCCTCCCCTTTCCCACCATCATCCACCTCCCTCCCTCCACTTCCCCACCATCATCCACCTCCCTCCCTCCACTTCCCCACCATCATCCACCTCCCCTCCCTCCACTTCCCCACCATCATCCACCTCCCTCCCTCCACTTCCCCACCATCATCCACCTCCCTCCCTCCACTTCCCACCATCATCCACCTCCCTCCCTCCACTTCCCCACCATCATCCACCTCCCTCCCTCCACTTCCCACCATCATCCACCTCCCTCCCTCCACTTCCCCACCATCATCCACCTCCCTCCCTCCACTTCCCCACCATCATCCACCTCCCTCCCTCCACTTCCCACCATCATCCACCTCCCCTCCCTCCACTTCCCCACCATCATCCACCTCCCCTCCCTCCACTCATCCCCTCTCCCTTACCATCATCCACCTCCCTCCCTCCACTTCCCCACCATCATCCACCTCCCTCCCTCCACTTCCCCACCATCATCCACCTCCCCTCCCTCCACTTCCCCACCATCATCCACCTCCCTCCCTCCACTTCCCCACCATCATCCACCTCCCTCCCTCCACTTCCCACCATCATCCACCTCCCTCCCTCCACTTCCCACCATCATCCACCTCCCGTCCCTCCACTTCCCCACCATCATCCACCTCCCCTCCCTCCACTTCCTCACCATCATCCACCTCCCCTCCCTGACCAAGAGCCATGACCCACACATTTCCTATAAACCAATTACTTGACCGTTGGATCCCCGAGTCTGAGGGAACTACACAAGACGAAAGGAACATCAAACGTTTCGCTGCTGATAAGAAAGTCGAAATGGACTATTGCATTGGAAATTTGGCGCACATCAAATATTCATGGATGGAAAACTATAAAAAAAAAAGTCGCTGGCCACCGTGTGTAGCGCGTCTTCTACCCTCCTGCAACCCCTTCTGCAACTACACACACACTTGCAACTCCTGCAACCCTTTCTGCAACTACACACTCTTGCATCCCCTTCTGCAACTATACACACACTTGCAATTCCTGCAACCCCTTCTGCAACTACACACTCTTGCAACCCCTTCTGCAAGTACTGCAACTCTTGCAGCCAATCCTGCAACTACTGCAACTCTTCCTGCAGCCCCCTACTGAAACTCTTGCAACCCTTCCTGCAACTCCTGCGACCCAAGGTAGCTGCACACTACTGATGTATCCAGTTTTGTTACTGAACAATATTCTCACTCCTACCTTCCTGCTACGTTGGGTTCAGTAGCTACAGCAGTTACTTTTCGGCAGAGCTGGAGTTACTTTCCCTTGGAAATTACCATATATTCAGATATGTCGCCAGCAGCAACAGCCTGGTTGACCAGCAAGCACCAGGGACAGGCTTGCAGGAGTAGGGAAAACTTCCGAAACTCATCAAAGGAAACTTCAGTGTCAAAAGAGAACTAGGAGAGGTGAGGTGGCCGGGCATCGGACAGCCTCTACAAGAGTGACTATCACACAATACCGTACATACACCTCCCTTTTTCCTCCCACTCCATCATCCCCTCTTCCCTACTCTATATCCACAATCTCAGTCTCTCCTGCTAAACGTTTCGTCCCTCTGCTTGAACACCTAAGTCTTTTCGATGCAGGAGGGATGGTTGGCCCAGCTGGAAAACGTAACGAGGTCGTATGTGCTCCAAAAATCAATAAAACAACGAGATAATTAGGAATTTCTCATAGCACTTGGGTACCTCATAAATATATATATTATGTAAGAATCGTGGACAAGCGATACAAGATGCAAAACAACAACAGGGGGAGTTGAATAATAGCTCTAGGCCTTTCGTGTTGCAATCAACACATCAGGAGCTTGAAAAGTTGCAGAAACGAGTGAGAAATCTCAGCAGATTCGTTCCAAGGGACGCTTGCAAGCGTCCCTATTTTTTTTAGTTGATACATAACCAAGGGTCACTAGCCCCTTGCTCAAGCCCTTTTTCATTAGCTCTTACGATACAAATTGCTTATCAAGGAAGGATCCTAAATAACTTTTCCATGAAATTTGAAAGTCAACACTAAAGACAACAGATATTAAGGAAATCAAAAGAAAACTCAGATAAGTGTAATAGTGAACAGAGTAAAATCGGAGGCTGCCAGAGTTGCAAGATTTACCAGTCATCTCGCGTGTTTATGGGAGAAACAGAAAATACCAGCAATCCTGCCAGATCGTAAAACATTTAACATGTTTCCGTTTCACACTAGCATGACACACATGATAATATATAATACACACACACGCACATACAACACACACACACTAGAAACACTGTATCGACAAGTGGCTTTGACAACCGTTAAGTAACATACATATATATATATATATATATATATATATATATATATATATATATATATCGTGCCGTAATGGTAAAATTGGTCAATTAGCAAGAACTCATTTAAAATTAAGTCCTTTCTAAAATTTTCTTTTATAGTTTTAAAGATATATTCTTTTCATTTATGTTAATGTAAAAATTAATAATTTTGTACCAAAAACAAAACTCAGAAAACTTACCTAACCTTATTATAACAAGTGAAATTTAATTTAGCCTAATCCAACTAAATATATTTTAGATAAGTTTACAATAATTCAATAATAAACAATTATTTTTTTTTTCGTTAGGTTCAGAATGAATTTTGCGAAATTATTGCATACGGCAGCGTTGCTATTTAAGCCAAAATCACAAGTTTTACCTATTCGGCACGAATCATATATATATATATATATATATATATATATATATATATATATATATATATATATATATATATATATATATATATATATATATATATATATATCGTTCATTCTTATTGTATACAGGCTTGAGAGTTTACTTCACTCCCTGTTTCAGAGAGTAAAGTACTCTTGACTGTACTCTTGACTGGCTGAGTCAAGGTGAAACGCGCTGTTATCCTAACAAGCCAACCAGTCAAGCCTCAGCAAAATCAAACAATTACAATTAGGTGGTTGCGCAAACATCCCAGGAGACTCTACCTACCCGGCGCATTACGAATTCTCGCCGAAACTCGCTCCACCACTCTTTGTACTCTGATCTTACTAAAGAGGCGGCTAACCCACACAAGAGGATAACAATGGAGTCCGGTATAAAAGAGTGGTGTCACAGAGACAACACTAACCATTACTCTGCATATTTCAGGCAGTGTGTCTTGCATTTAATACGCCACGCCTGATTCGGGCAGCTTTGTTAATTAGAAACGAAAATTTTGGTTTAATCAACAATATACTCTCTGCCCGTCTCTCTCTCCCTCCCTCCTTGCTAAGTTCTAAGATAATTTCGTTGGTAATTAACACTTGCCTTTGTGTAGCGCCGAAAATTAACACCAACGAAACATTTCTTTGTTAAACAACGGCAGGGAATGTGAACACATTGACTCAATGCTGAGGGACTGATTCCCTCAAACTAATCCTCATCTTCCACCTTTCTCTGCATTGGACTGAAGAAGCCACTAGCTGGCAAAAACGTTTCCAGAATACAGATACTCAAAAGCTGTCCACGTGTCTGATCAACGGGAGGGAAACCAAGAAGGGAAAAGGTAGTTAGCTGGGGGATGCTGGTCAGAGATGACGGGATGTTGATGCTGTGTCTAACCCCTTGCTGGATTACACTTGTGTCGGTCGATTCACACTATGTATACTCACCTCTCACTTATGTATACCTCACATATGTATATACTCATTGGAAATAAGTCACTTGTACCTAAATAAGCTTACTTACTTCTCATTCGTGTATTCTCACTTGTGTATATTCATTTCTCAATGTGTATACTCGTGTGTAGTCACTTTTTATTCCTCACTTGGGTATACCATTTTCTTACTGTGTGTAATCACCTCTCATTCGTGTATACTCAGCTTTTATGTATATTCACATCACACATGTGTACTCCACACATGTATACCATTTTTCACTCATGTATACTTGCCTCCCATCGATTCTCGCTTGTCACTGCGTATACCCAGTTCTCACTAGTGTATACTCCTCAGTGACGTATACCCGTTTACACTCACCTCTCAAGCATACTCACCACAAGTATACTCACTCCACACACGTATACTCACTCCACACGTGTATACTCACTTATAAATAACAAGGCACAATACCGTGACTGGAACAATACACAAATAACCCGCACATATGTGCGGGTTATTTGTGTATACTCATGCATTCTCACTGTGTATACACACTTCTCACTGTGTATACTCGCTTCATACTCATGTATACTTGACGTCAACTTTCAGTCTCTCTACGTACAGTCTCCAGGAGAATCAGAATATTACATTGTGGGGAAGCGCTAAATCCGCAGGGGGAATCCCACAGAGCCAGGGAAATGAGGGGCAATCAAGTTCAATCCAAGGAACGGGGATGGGGAAGACAAGTCCAATTCCTTGGATCAAGATCCTTTCCTTACAATATACCACCATTTCATTACACTGCAATGAAAGGTGTTACGATTATAATATTCCATCTATCCTTCCATTACAATATCCCATCTATCCTTCCATTACAATATTCCATGTATCCTTCCATTACAATATCCCATCTATCCTTCCATTACAATATCCCATCTATCCTTCCATTACAATATTCCATGTATCCTTCCATTACAATATCCCATCTATCCTTCCATTACAATATCCCATCTACAGATGGATGTGAAAAAAGTCCCTATTGGGAGAACTTTTGTATACAACGATCACCCCTCTTCCCTTCCCCTCCCCTTTCCCCGCCTCTTCCTCAGACCTCCCTGGTAGTGGTTACTGTGACTCTTCCATAAATAATCGAGGATCCTGGGTGGTTAGGCGGTTGACCCTGCAGGAGCAGACGCTGCTGATGCTGTTTCTGCTGCTCCTCCTCCTGTTATTAGGGCTCCTGCTGTTGTCGCTGCTGCTGCGGGTTTTGCTCGTGATGCTGCTACTACTGCTCCTTTCGTTACTGTCACTGCTGCTATCACTGTTGTAGCTGATACTCCTGTTGTTGCAGCTGCTGTTGGCCACACCGTTACCCACTCTGACCTTCCTCATAAAATAATAAACTTACGACCCCCTCGCTAGAACTCCGACAATTAAACATCTAGCCCAAGGCCTAAAAAAAAAAAGCACCTAGGCAAGGAGCTTTGTGGCTTGTGTAGGATGTTCAAGACGCGCCAGGTTCCTCAATACTGCCATCAAGGGAACACAACACTGACTTTTATGGCCAACGTACCTCTGTTGGTAAGCAGGCAGACCACCGGTGCTCTGTAAGCAGGCAGACCACCGGTGCTCTGTAAGCAGGCAGATCACCGGTGCTCTGTAAGCAGGCAGACCACCGTTACACAGACCTTGATCCACCAGGAGGAGGCCTGCTCTGGGACGGAGGGGGGCGTTGACCCCCCGAGAAAAATCTTTCAGGTAGGAGTCACCTAACTCTTCAGCTTCAGAGCCGAATTATGTAGCGAGCCGAGGAAGGGTAACAGCTTTAGGCTCGTACTGTAAATTCTACAGCGTGCAAAAACAAAAAAAGTTGCCTCACTTATCCCGCACTAATATTTACGTTGGTTTCAAATACCTGATGATTATGTATTTGCCGTTTACGAGACAATAACAGCTAGTTACTTGCAATATATGGCAACATCATACATAAACTCTAACCGGTAGATTGCTTGCACTTGTGTCATCAATACGTAGGATGAGAGGAAAATCTTACAAACTTTAACATGTATTTAGTTTGACAGTTACTGGCGTTTTTCTACCCGATCAGAGTTGTGGTCTGAGACCGGGGCCACGGAGTATGATCAGTGGTCTGAGACCGGGCCACGGAGTATGATCAGTGGTCTGAGACCGGGCACGGGTGATCAGTGGTCTAGACCGGGCCACGGAGTATGATCAGTGGTCTGAGACCGGGCCACGGAGTATGATCAGTGGTCTGAGACCGGGCCACGGAGTATGATCAGTGGTCTGAGACCGGGCCACGGAGTATGATCAGTGGTCTGAGACCGGGCCACGGAGTATGATCAGTGGTCTGAGACCGGGCAACGGAGTATGATCAGTGGTCTGAGACCGGGCCACGGAGTATGATCAGTGGTCTGAGACCGGCCACGGTATGATCATGGTCTGAGACCGGCCACGGAGTATGATCAGTGGTCTGAGACCGGGCCACGGAGTATGATCAGTGGTCTGAGACCGGGCCACGGAGTATGATCAGTGGTCTGAGACCGGGCCACGGAGTATGATCAGTGGTCTGAGACCGGGCCACGGAGTATGATCAGTGGTCGCAACCTGGCTTCTAGTTGCCTACAGTACGGGGGATCGAGCCTCCAGTCTATGCGCTGGGTGACTCTCACGGGTTTAACACTTCACATAATAATTACTACTACTACTAATAAGTTAATAATTAAGTATATAAACTGTTTATATTACAGAGCAGAAGCAGACGAAAGTCTGCACTTGGTCAGTTGCAACATAGAGAACAGTTAGTGTATAAATCAGGGTCCAGGAGCTACAAAGTTTTAATGATGAACATAAATTTCTATCATAATAATTAGTGTTAGGAACACTACACAAGTTGTGATAACCCTGGTATAAATGTACAACCACGGCAGGGACGACCCTGGTGTGGCAGGGACGACCCTGGTGCGGCAGGGAAGACCCTGGTGTGGCAGGGACGACCCTGGTGTGGCAGGGACGACCCTGGTGTGGCAGGGACGACCCTGGTGCGGCAGGGAAGACCCTGGTGTGGCAGGGACGACCCTGGTGCGGCAGGGACGACCCTGGTGCGGCAGGGACGACCCTGGTGCGGCAGGGACGACCCTGGTGCGGCAAGGACGACCCTGGTGTGGCAGGACGACCCTGGTGTTACAGGGACGACCCTGGTGCGGCAGGGACGACCCTGGTGTGGCAGGGACGACCCTGGTGCGGCAGGGACGACCTGGTGCGGCAGGGACGACCCTGGTGCGGCAGGGACGACCCTGGTGGGCAGGGACGACCCTGGTGCGGCAAGGACGACCCTGGTGTGGCAAGGACGACCCTGGTGTGGCAGGGACGACCCTGGTGTGGCAGGGACGACCCTGGTGTGGCAGGGACGACACTGGTGTGGCAGGACGACCTGGGGGGACGACCCTGGTGTGGCAGGGACGACCCTGGTGTGGCAGGGACGACCCTGGTGTGGCAGGGACGACCCTGGTGTGGCAGGGACGACCCTGGTGTGGCAGGGACGACCCTGGTGTGGCAGGGACGACCCTGGTGCGGCAGGGACGACCCTGGTGCGGCAGGGACGACCCTGGTGTGGCAGGGACGACCCTGGTGTGGCAGGGACGACCCTGGTGTGGCAGGGACGACCCTGGTGCGGCAGGGACGACCCTGGTGTGGCAGGGACGACCCTGGTGTGGCATGGACGACCCTGGTGTGGCAGGGACGACCCTGGTGCGGCAGGGACGACCCTGGTGAGGCATGGACGACCCTGGTGTGGCATGGACGACCCTGGTGGGAAGGGACGACCCTGGTGTGGCATGGACGACCCTGGTGTGGCAGGGACGACCCTGGTGCGGCAGGGACGACCCTGGTGTGGCATGGACGACCCTGGTGTGACATGGACGACCCTGGTGTGGCATGGACGACCCTGGTGTGGCATGGACGACCCTGGTGTGGCATGGACGACCCTGGTGTGACATGGACGACCCTGGTGTGGCAGGGACGACCCTGGTGTGGTAGGGACGATCCTGGTGTGGCAGGGACGACCCTGGTGAGACAGGGACGACCCTGGTGTGGCAGGGACGACCCTCGTGTGGCAGGGAAGACACTGGTGTGGTAGGGACGACCCTGGTGTGGTAGGGACGACCCTGGTGTGGTAGGGACGACCCTGGTGTGGTAGGGACGACCCTGGTGTGGCAGGGACGACCCTGGTGTGGCAGGGAAGACCCTGGTGTGGCTAGCACGAGGTCTGACCACAGTTTTTGTTCTCACTCACACGTCTCACCTTGAGAATCCTACTAGCTTCTTTACAAATAGCTACGTGCCTAGTATATCAGATTCCAGGGGCTCATCGTCCCTAATATCCGATTTCAGTCCAGGACTCCTGGTCATTCAGAATGTTGGGCTAGTAGAACGTAGTCCAGTTTCTGATGAGCAAGGCTGATCACGGACTGGCTTCAGGATAAATGGTTTACACTCAAGTACTCTGGGCAATTGATCGAGTGCTAGCTTGACCCACTGTCCTGCTCACACTCGGCAACATCCGCCACAGTCACGCCTCATCAACAAGGCCGACAGGAGAAAAAACTATTCTTTTTTTTCAGAGGAATCTTTGTGCTGTGTGCGAAGGCTGAACTCTAGAGCACCTTTGAGTTCATCAGTTTCCTTTCACTGCCAAGCTCCTGATGAAGCACTGGTGGCAGCACGAAAGAGCTGCACACACACAATTATATATATCACCTTATATATATATATATATATATATATATATATATATATATATAACCTTATTTCGTATATTTCTAGGGCTGCTGATTCCTCAGGTATCTTTCAACAAAGTTAGTCCTGACTGGTAGCCTGTTTAGTGATTAAAGGACGGAGGTTCGAGCCCCTACGACTCCTTGCTCTGAATGTGTGTCATGGGGCTCGTACAACTGGGCTCTGAATACTGGATATATGAAAGACACCTCGGCTGCAATCCATTGACCTGTTCCTTATTCCCTCAATTTCAACTATGTCCAACGTCACTCCGGAGACGTATCCGATGTCACACCGACGTCTAAGATGTCTCATTAGCCTTTGGAGACGTATCTGACGTCACGCCGACGATTCGGGGACGCATCAAGAGACATCAAGTGATATGGATCTCACTTAGTATTTATTCTTCGATATAAAACACAAATCTCCGTCACGCTTCGCCTCTCTCTAGCCATCACGTCCCCATCCCCATCCTCTTCCTAGTCCCGAAGACCAACCTGGTCCCAAGTACGTACTCGTGCAGAAACTCCAACTCCTCTCCAAGTCTTCCCTTTCGAAATCCACCTCCGAGGTCTTCCCTGTTTGGGGTCTTCCTCTAGGTTTCAGGTGTTCCACCCGGTCTCAAGTCCAACGGAGTTTTCTGGTATTTTTTTCAGTTTAAACTTTCCATTCAGAGATTTACCTGGAGGTAACCTGGAATCAATTCCAGTTTGTAACTGCCCTCGCGGCCCGATCCTGGAACAGGTCTCTGAGTGAACGAAACGTGACACCGTTAGTCACGAAATCGTAATAACACGTTTCACATGAAGCTGACAAAATGCAGAGGAAACAGACGATGTTTCGATCCGTCCTATTATTAAGTCACTTTCCCCTTCCCTCTTAAAATGCTCTCTCCTTCCCTATAAATCACTCGCTCCCTCCAACACACACGTCATCCTTCCCAGTCTGATCCATTCGAGTGGTGAGGAATCCCTCCCTCCAACACACTCCTTATCCTTCCCAGTCTACTCCACTCCGGTGGTCAGAAAACACTCCCTTCAACACACTCCTCATCCTTCCCAGTCTGCTCCACTCCGGTGGTCAGGATCACACCTTGGCTTCCACCTCTGGAAGATATCTGTTTGTCGACACGAATCTAAAATATAATTTAAACTCGTGACTTGATCTCAGGAGAAAAAACGACCTTTCAAACTTTTAAACCTGGGATCTACCCAGGCAGAAACCACACACCCGAGTTTTTGTTTAAAATACTGTGAAAAATACACACAGGTGAGAAACGCACACACCCACAGGTGAAAAACGCACACACACACACAGGAGAGAAACGCACTCACGCACAGGTGAAAAACGCACGGGTGAGAAATTCACACACATACAGGTGAGACACAATCACAGGTGAGAAATACATGCACATGCAACACACACGAGTTATTTTACTCTCACAGCCCTGCTTAAGGCCAGGATTTTCTGTCGATTGCCTGTTCGATCAGGCTGTTGCTTTTGTCGGTCCGTTGGCCCATAAATACATCACAACCTGGTTGATCTGGCACTTGGCGGAGCTACTGATTAGCTTTCATGAAAACTTCACTTCAGCAATATTTCTAGTATCTGTGATAGCCAGTAGAATAGTATTGGAGCGGAGATGTTAACACCGCTCTTACTGTGTCCATGGCCCCGTTTACCTTTGCCTTTGATATACCTTCAATGAATTCCTAGTTTTTCTACTCCCGGAGCCCGGCCATGGGCCAGGCTCGTCTGGTGCTAGCCTAGTATCAACACTGCCATTATTTCTATTGTTTTGAATATTCTCATTAACCACCCCGTCATTTTTCTGGCCTTCGCGGCATTTTCCTTATTGTGTTCTTTAACAAAAAAGTCATCTGACATTATAGTAAAGTCTTTTAAAACATGATCCTTTCGTTCAACGAGACGATTCTCCTCTGTTCTGCGTCTCTTTTAAGTTCATTCTTTTCATAATTTGATCAGTTGGAAATTATCACCATTAAACATCATGTTATTTTCCATTGCCATCTGGAAGATTTTGTTGATATCGCCTTGCAGTGTTTATCACTTCTTGCATCGAGGCGACATTCATGCTTATTTTGATATCGTCTTCAAGGGGTGAAACAGCTGTGACTAGTGTTTACATCTATGTCCGCTATGAGGGTGAAAGGAGCCAACGCCGTGCTAAGGTTTTGACAGTATTATTTTAAGACTCGCTATTGCCTTCTTTACTACTACTCTTTGTATTCTAGGCTTGAGAAAATTGAATATCCATTATCATTCTTTTCGTGTTATGCTTCTTTTACGAGTTATAACTCCATAACTGCATTTGCCAACTACCTAATCAAAGTTCACTTGGGGCCGACGTCACATCACTGGGCGCCCACGACACTTGACATTATTAGGGGGGCCCCCCTGTGTCACTAGCATTCCTGGGGAAGGATACCACTACCACCAGCAGGGACCCAACGCTGTTACCACCACCAGGGGCCCCACGTTACCACCACCAGGGGCCCACGCTGTTACCACCACCAGGGGCCCCACGCTGTTACCACCACCAGGGGCCCCACGCTGTTACCACCACCAGAGCCCCACGCTGTTACCACCACCAGGGGCCCCACGCTGTTACCACCACAAGGGGCCCCACGGTGTTACCACCACCAGGGGCCCCACGTTACCACCACCAGGGGCCCCACGCTGTTACCACCACCAGGGGCCCCACGCTGTTACCACCACCAGGGGCCCCAAGCTGTTACCACCACCAGGGGCCCCATGTTGTTACCACCACCAGGGGCCCCACGCTGTTACCACCACCAGGGCCCCACGCTGTTACCACCACCAGGGGCCCACGCTGTTACCACCACCAGGGGCCCCACGTTACCACCACCAGGGGCCACACGCTGTAACCACCACCAGGGGCCCCACGCTGTTACCACCACCAGGGGCCCCACGTTACCACCACCAGGGGCCTCACGTTACCACCACCAGGGGCCCCACGCTGTTACCACCACCAGGGGCCCCAAGCTGTTACCACCACCAGGGGCCCCATGTTGTTACCACCACCAGGGGCCCATCGCTGTTACCACCACCAGGGCCCCACGCTGTTACCACCACCAGGGGCCCCACGCTGTTACCACCACCAGGGGCCCCACGTTACCACCACCAGGGGCCACACGCTGTAACCACCACCAGGGGCCCCACGCTGTAACCACCACCAGGGGCCCCACGCTGTTACCCCCACCAGGGGTCCCACGCTGTTACCACCACCAGGGGTCCACGCTGTTACCACCACCAGGGGCCCCACGCTGTTACCACCACCAGGGGCCCACGCTGTTACCACCACCAGGGGCCCCACGCTGTTACCACCACCAGGGGCCCCACGCTGTTACCACCACCAGGGGCCCCACGCTGTTACCACCACCAGGGGCCCACGCTGTTACCACCAATATTCCCCTCCACTACCACCACTATACTAACACGCTCCCAACATTAAACCATTACGCTAAATTAACTATTCCGTAACACTCGCTGGCTTTTAACTTCCTATAAAACTCCTTTCTGTAATAAAATAATACTAGGCAACGTAACGCAAAAAATGCTGCAGTAACGCAAATAAAACTTTAATTACTTTGTACTACGATCTTGTTTGACGCAAATATTACCCTGCTTCAGGGACTACTTTTAACAATGTTTTTCTTTTACTTTTTTTTTTTTAAATCTTGTTCACCAGTTGTTTTTGAGCACTTTTAATGCGCTAACAGGTCACTAGGTCAAGTACAGTGGTACCTCGAGTTACGATATTTTTTCGTTCGAGAATGCTGTTCAAGTGGCATTACCAAACGAATTTATCCCCATAAGGAATAATGTAAAATAGACTAGTCGTTTTACACCCCCAAAAATATACTTACAAAAGGATTTAAAATAAACTTACATAAAAGGGCGATTTTGGGGACCATCGTAACTCGAGGTACCACTGTAGTTGGGTCAGCTCAGTTTTCTAGTCACATCACGTTCCTTGGTTATGTCGTGTTATTATTATTTTTATTCAGGCTTACACTGAAAACATTCGGATTCGAAATAACAATTAGGTTAATATTGTTTTTCACTTAAATTTTAGGTCCTAAATCTGCTCACACAAATCATTACCCTATGTAAGTGGCTTGGCAGACGGTGCAGAATACCTAAGTTGCAGCAGGCCTATTGGCCCATGCTAGGCAGGTCCAACTCTCACCCACCCACACCCACTCAGTGAAAAACGAGTGCAATAAGCTCACTACGAGATAATTCAATAAATGTAAAGGGACCAAGACTTTACAACACTCTACCTTCATACAAACGGGGACATTACTAGCAGACCCATGGCTCTCTCCAAGTTCCTTAAGTCAGTTCCTGATCAGCCGGGCTGTGATGTTTACGCTGGACTAGGTGTGCTTTTCGCCAAGTGCCTCATTGATCAAGTCAGCAACTGGGACACCTAGTTTGGGACCAAAAAGGAGGGGGGAAGACAGTGACTCTCCGAATCTTCTCCAGGTAACCCAGCACGTCACTCAAAAAACTGCTTTACTACACCTTACCAGTCACCTAACAATCATCCTACCAGTCACCTAACAATCATCTTACTAGTCACCTAACAATCACCTTACCAGTCACCTAACAATCATCCTACCAGTCACCTAACAATCACCTTACCAGTCACCTAACAATCACCTTAACAGTCACCTAACAATCATCTTACCAGTCGCCTAACAACCACCCTACCAGTCACCTAACAATCACCTTACCAGTCACCTAACAATCACCTTACCAGTCACCTAACAATCACCCTACCAGTCACCTAACAATCACCTTACCAGTCACCTAACAATCACCTTACCAGTCACCTAACAATCACCCTACCAGTCACCTAACAACCACCCTACCAGTCACCTAACAATCACCCTGGCAGCACCTAATACGACACCCTGGCAGGCGAGCCAGCAGACGCACACAATAGGGTCTACGAGGACTCTGCACTCGCTGCTTCCATTCAGTGGACAGCATTCACAAGGCTTTCTGAATCCCAGCTTAGTGTAATGGAGGCCACGAGCACTGAACATACCTTACAACTTCAATTTTCCCTGTCTATAGAAAGAAGTAACTATTTTTTGACATATACCACGCAATTTTGTTAATAATTCGCATGTATTCATGCGAATTATATATATATATATGCGTACATATATACATGTCGTGCTGAATAGGTAAAAATTGGTCAATTAGCAAGAACTCATTTAAAATTAAGTCCTTTCTAAAATTTTCTCTTATACATTTAGATTTTTTTTTTCATTTATGTTAATGTAAAAAATAATAATTTTGTACAAAAAGAACCTTAGAAAACTTACCTAACCTTATAATAACAAGCGCAATTTAATTTAGCCTAATCCAACTAAATATATTTTAGATAAGTTTACAATAATTCAATAATAAACAAACAATGAAATATATTTTTTTCATTAGAGAATGATTTTTGCGAAATTATTGCATACACAAATTTTCGCTTGCCTTATTCGGCAAGAAAAGCGTTGCTATTTAAGCCAAAATAGCGAGTTTTACATATTCGGCACGATATATATATATATATATATATATATATATATATATATATATATATATATATATATATATATATATATATGTATGTATGGAAGATGAAAACCAGCACGGCTACTTGAAACATTATTTATTCACTAGTTTCGGAGCTAACACTCCATCAGCAGGCAGGGTGGCCCGAAAAAAGAAGAAACACTTTCACCATCGCTCACTCTATCACCGTCTTGCCAGAGGCGTGATGACATTACAGTTCCAATGCCCCTCCAAACTGCAACACCCTCATCCCTCCTTCAGAAAGCATGCACGGCACTTCTCACCTCCGGTTTATCCCGAATCAAAAGCGGCTCTTAAAAAAAAATGATAGTAATATTTTTATTTTTGAGGGAGGGGGAGCTTATCAAACATTTTTAGGTTGAATGTTCCCCACATCGAGGCCTGACATGACCAACAAGAGAGATATCACACTTATCACAAAAACGGGTACTTTTAAAATCCTGTTGTACCAGGTCCTGCAAGAGACAAACGTAAACACACTCAAAAGATCAAGAGAATAAGGAATCAAGCATATACCAGATGTTAATTTTGATTTACCATATAGTATTCCCACCTTTGATGAGTTTCGAGTCAATACCTTATTTACAATTATTTACACTATCATACAATGGGTTTAGTAAATACCATAATGCGAGTGACAGAGAGCATCATAACTCTCACGAGCTACAGCTTTATACACACGTATAGAGGTAGACTCTAATATTATGCTAGCCAGCTCGAGGATTTTGAGGATCTGAAGCTTTAGGGCTGTTCCTACATACAGGGTAACCTACCCAGGGGCTCGCCCACTGTCATCCTGGCAGGCAGACCTCCAGCACATACTAGAAGTCACCCTCCCATCCCGAAATATACAGTCGTTCAGACAGGCGATGAACTTCCATGTTTCATAACGGGTTATTGATGGTACTTAGGAATGTAAGTGCGATGCATGTTGAATATAATGCTCCTCCCACAACACTATTATGCATTTTGAGAGATTTCCAGCATCTTGGGCGGGAATTGGTTTGGTGCAGTTCCTTCCAGTTTGTCCTATATAAAAAGAGCTGCAGACTGCACACAGGACAGCCTGGGAGTCTGAACAAAACAACAGTCAAACACAAAAAACTATGATACGATACTAGACAACTCAGCCATCTGTCAACAGGTTCTTCAAAGCATTGTATGTTTCCTCGCATGTTACCCTTGTATATTATGTTGAATGATCCCTTGCACATTATCTTGTATGATCCTTTGTATATTATCTTGTATGATCCCTTGTATATTATCTTGTATGATCCCTGGTATATTATCTTGTATGTTACCTTGTATGATCCCCTGGCAAGATCTATTCAACTGTCAATTGAGAAGGCGCTAATGGATGGTGGTGATGGTGTAGGTGGTGTAGGTGGTGATGGTGGTGTAGGTGGTGATGGTGGTGTAGGTGGTGATGGTGGTGTAGGTGGTGATGGTGGTGTAGGTGGTGATGGTGGTGTAGGTGGCGGTGATGGTGGTGTAGGTGGCGGTGATGGTGGTGTAGGTGGTGATGGTGGTGTAGGTGGTGATGGTGGTGTAGGTGGTGATGGTGGTGTAGGTGGCGGTGATGGTGGTGTAGGTGGTGATGGTGGTTTAGGTGGCGGTGATGGTGGTGGTGTAGGTGGTAGTGATGGTTATGAAAGTAGCAGAGCAGGTGCGAGTGAGGAGTTGTGATAACAAATTTGATCCCAGAAAAAATTGATGACCTAAGCCGATTTACTCCGGAGACACTGATGGTAGAGAGAGAGAGAGAGAGAGAGAGATCATGACCCTGTCTTCAGCTCTCTGGCACAATCCTGGAAGGGATTCCCTTATTATATGTGGCCGAATACATCGGGTGCTGTCCTCACCCTAAATGTATTTGTCGGGGGGGGGGGGGGATACTCAGCTCCTGGTCCCCTCCTCCTAAATTACTTTGATCAGTATTTTTGTCCACTTGGACCTTGCATACATTTTTTAAGTTGTGTACTGAATAAATTTTGACATGATATTAGTTCCTGATCAACTCAACTGTGGTGGTTATACTGGAATGCAGGTTGCAAGCACCAAGAGCCAGGTCTAGACTAGACCAGGAGCTTTGGTCTGGGACTGAACCTAGAGGTGGAACTGGCTACTAGGCAGTGGACCACCACTCCACTATGACCGTTGGAGCTCAGGATTTTCTTTTCGCGTAAATTATCTAGAAGGGGATGGGGGGGAAGACAGAGTGTACTCGCCTAGTTGTGGTTGCAGGGGTCAATTCACAGCTCCTCACCCCGCCTCTTCACTAGTTGCTACTAGGTCACTCTTCCTGCTCCATGCGCTTTAT
Organism: Cherax destructor; assembly: GCA_009830355.1. Lineage (NCBI taxonomy): Eukaryota > Metazoa > Arthropoda > Malacostraca > Decapoda > Parastacidae > Cherax > Cherax destructor. The sequence goes on from WNWK01013190.1 coordinate 54,907, forward strand.
CATACTTCTTCTGTGTGTGTTAGTTACCATTTTGTCCTAGGCACATGTCGATTAGACACTAGGCCTGTGTGTGTGTGTGTGTGTGTGTGTGTGTCCTAACACAACACGTTGGTTTTATAATGCATGGATTTTAGCCAACTTCTCTTCGTTAACGAAGGAGGTTATGTTCCAGAAAGTTGTGTTATATGTGGAATTCGTATTACCCGAACTGAAGTACATACGGGAAAAATAGGGTTACGTTCCTGACACTTAAAAAAAAAAAAAAAAAAAAAAAAAAAAAATCTTGCTGCATAATAAAGATATCAAACTACCTACATTAGAACATATTAGATGAGGGTTAGGTGAAATTATACTAAATTAAACTAGGTAAGGTTAACCAAAACTAACAATTTTAACTGAACGAAATAAAAAGTCCAAAAAGTGCCTATGTGTTTAATGTAAGCCTTACCTCAGACAATCAATACACCAAAATTATTTTTTTCTTTTAGCAGTTTTAATTTGTAAATTAAGCTTAAAGAAACGTTCATTTAGGAAGACGGGACTGTATCTGTGAACACTTAGGACATGATTGTATTTGTGAACATTTAGGAGGACCAGATTGTATTTATGACGTACCTCAGTGATAAGCTGACTGTTATGGGTCGCATCCTGCGAAAGAGAATCAAATGGCCCCAAATGGAAATAACCCAGACAGTAGCTTTATTAGGCTAGCATGGGTTAATAACCCTTCCGGATAATAATCCCAATAAAACCACCCGGCCGCAGGCCCAGACAGTCACACCACGACCCTCCAGGGCTGAGAGTCGTGGGTCACTACTGGCGTGTAAGGTGAACTTTTACATACCAGGGTTTACGACCGCCCACGCCCCATGATTTTAAGAGCCTTTGAGCCGTGGCTTTACGAGTGCGCGGTTTTACGAGCGTTTGAGCATGGGTTTTTTTTTGCAATTTTTTCCCCGAACTGTTTGATTTCAAGCTTTTTCCGATAGTTGAGCTTCGGGGTTTACCAATATCTTCCCGGATGTCTTCAAACAAGAACCTCATGAATCCTCATAGTCGATCCTGCGAGCTGCTGGCTCCAGCAGCTTGAGTGACCAGGCCATCAACCAAGAGACTGTCTTTCAAGAGAGACCTTGATAATTTGCTGAAGTCAGTTCCTGATCATCCGGGCTGTGGTGCCTACGTTGGACTGGTGCTACAACCAACAGCCTGAATAAGGCCATCAACCAGACCTAGTCTGAGACCGGGCACAAGGTCCAATTAACTGCAGATAGAATGCAAGTAAGTGACAGTCTAGACCAATAAGGGGAAAGCAGAAAGTTTTCTTTTGCTTCAGAAAAGCTATATCTATAGATACCTGAGACCACTATACCTGGTGAGCA